>JASKGO010008297.1:0-18314 GCA_030556065.1 Holobus sp. GC000080 | reverse complement strand
TTTTCAGATCACAATAATAACTTCGTAACCATGGAAACATTAAAACCTTAAGTGGAAATAGGCAATTTCTATCAATTTTATTAATTAATTACAACAAAACTATTGAATCGATTTAAATGTGGTTTTCACTAAAATATTGAAAAAAATATTCTCTTTCAAATGAGGGGTCGCTTGACCCCCCATGCCTTTTAAGATTTTTAAGTCGGAGGCCGTGGGGGGCAGGGGGTGACTGTTACACCATAACGAAATATTCCAAAAGATGTCTCCCTAACAACAAAAATTGACGTGTCTCAGGGATTTTTCTTAAAATGAGTAGTTTTGATGTCATTCCGGCTGGATACTTTTCGCTGGGACACCCTGTATAAAAAAAAGATCTTAAAAATATATAAAAACAAAAAACACAAAAAAGAAAAAAACTTACGAAAGCAAACAAACTGTACTTCATAGACAAATCATCGTTGTATGTGACCATCTTAAGATTCAAGAGCATAACGGCCAAGCAAACGAGCTTTCCTTCGGCACTGGTCCTTTCAGGATTGCAAAACTCGATGCCTTCGAAAAGAAATTTGCCCACTTCGATTTCAGCGAATAGGTCACTATCATCCAAAACATAAGGGAGTACCTCATCTATTGAAAACGGTAACGATGCCCTCGAGTTCTCCACGATTTGCAAGACGCCCACTACAATCAAGTTCAAAATGGTCACTCTGTCCGTCTTCGAAAGTTCACTTCCGGTTGCCAGTTTATCGAAATGGAACGTTTGATTTTGGTAAAATGAAATGTAACCGTTGTCCTCTTGTTTTATATCATATTTTTTGCGGTAATTTCTGAAATTAAAATTGTTTTGCTTCTCTGTAATATAATTTATATTTAGCTAAACTCGTAGATTATTTGTAATATTTAAAAATTTATCTCCTAATTTGAATTTTATTAAAGATAATTAAAATTCTATTTAATTGTTCGATTCTACTGTTTGTTATCTTAAATTGCATTTTTAAAGTGCAATACCTGCAAATCATTTGAAATATTTTATAAACAAACAAAAAAACACCAATTTACTTTTGCAGCTCTAAGTAATTTTGCTGAGTCTTCTAAAAACAAGTTAACACAGCTTAATTTATAATCTGGACTAAATTAATTGTGCAATGAAGGAAAATTGTTAAAAAAAAGTGAAAAAAAAATTTCTAAGCTATTATTTAAATATTTTTAAGCTATGAACTATTTTTTTTTTTAATAAATTAGCTTGAAAATGTTAATCAATAAACAAAAGAATCTTTGAACTGAACTGTTTCTATTTATTTTAAGGCAATTATTTTTCTTGAATTAATGAAAAACGTTTTAGAAAATCCTAATAGTTTTTAAAAATTGTTTTTGTGTCAAAAAATAAAATAAAACTTTTTTAATATTTTTACTTGTAAACATAAGGTCCAATTTCATTTAGAATCGGCTTGGCTCCCTTTTCTTTGATTTCCTTGGGATTAGTCACATTAAACATATAAATTTTGAAATCCAAAGGAAACGGCAACTCGACAAATCTGTCCCAAGCTTCTCCGCCTTCTTGGACTTGCAAATACTGCAATCATAACATTGATTTCAATTGCTTGAAATGAAAAGATAAAATCAAATCAATGTAAAAAATCCAATTACGCTTTTTAGAATTGCATCGACAATTAAAGGAATTGCCACAAGAACGAACACCAAAGTAATAGTAATCACAATCACGCTCGTTATAACCGTGCACAATAAACTGCGATTCTTTCCTTTTATTCCACTGAACAACATTTTGTTATTGATTTAATTTACTTTTTATTGCACCAAGTTAGTATTGTTACGGTTAAAACGGCCAATATTGCGGCCTTAGCACAATTGAATCTGAATCCAATCATTCGAAGCGATCTCGTAATGAGCTTGTTTTCGGAAACAATATCGCATTGATAGTATTCAAAGGTTTATCACTTTGATAAGAATGGTTTTTTTTCATTTGATTTTTAGATATGTAATATACTCAGGCTAATTAATTAGAGATTGAAATATTTAATTGATTACGGAGAGAATTAATTCTGTTTCCAATGCAAAGTCAAAAAAAAAGAGGAACAAAGTTTTAAAAGAATATTCTATTAATTTTAATTTTGGAGATAGCAAGCTGCTTATTTTCAAATATATTTTTTATTTCATTAATTTTTTTATGATTTTATTTTTATGATTTTCAGACTATTTTATTTAAAAGGTAGAGGAAATCGATATGTGAAAACCATAATAAAATTAATTAATTTTTCACTTTCTATTCCAAATGGATAAAGCCTCAATTTAATATTAAAATAATATCTGAATATTTGGCGTATCTACCTTAATTTAGGGCAGACAATCACTCTCAAACAATGTTGCTAAATCATTTTTTTTTAAATTTAATTAAACCAACAAATGTCTAATGTAAACTGCCTCAATTTAAAATAAAGAAATTAATTTCTTCTTCTGCTGTAACTGAAACAATATAAATTAAAAAAATATATATTTAAAATCATAATTAGTTTTTAAATTAGAATTATTTATTTTAAGGACTGTTCAAAAGTACTCAATAAAGTTTTATGTAAAGTCTAATTAATATACGAGTACTTTTGAAAAATAATAATCAGAAAGGGTAACTAAAGAAAGAATTAGAAATTTGTTTCATAAAACCTCTTCATATATTTTTTTTTTTGGATTTGATGATAATTTGAAAAAGTACCCTTTTTATTAACAGGAGTTATAAAAAAGTACCATTTTGATCCAAAATGATGAAAAAAGTACCTTTCTGGTTCACAGGAATTAATAAAATGTTTTTTTTTTGCATGTAGTGAACATTAAATTATATTTCTTATGCAAAATTAAGTAATAATGATTAAATATATACCGGGTGGCCCAGGTTTTAGCCCCCCCCCCCCTGGCATTTCGTTATTTACCACCCGATTTTAACAAAAATTATTACACTTGTATAAGACGATATTTTCGATTTATTGGCATAAGTTTCAATTTTGCATCACTTCCGGTTTCACCGGAAATGACCCTAACTTTTGACTTTTAAATGGCAACCCCCACTTTTTTTCACTTTTTTGGACTCTAGGGACAATTCAGAGTTCAAAAATTTGACTTTCCTATAATTTTTAATTTTTGAAGTGCTCAAAAATTCAATTTTTAAATTTCCACCTAGGTGGCCATGAATCGGTTTAAATTGTTCCCAGCCATCCTAGATTATGTGTAAAAATGACAGCAAACCACTATTGCCAATTTGAAGTGAGTTATAATGAAAATGAAGTAACAAAATGGTTTTTAAGTCATAAGTCATTTTTTTGGAATCTCACCACTATGAGCCACCTGAACATTTTTGTAGTACTTTTTTCAACGAGTCGATTGATACCCTATTTGTTATATTATTTCATTTTTATCCCAAGAGTACTGGGTGGATCAAAATAGGGAATCTCAGGCCTAGAAGTGCAAGAGAAAACTATTGATTCATTCTTGGGGACAATTTTTCCAAAAACAAAAAAGATGTCTTCCTCTGATGTTTCCTATCGTCTTTTTTTTTTGTTTCAGTGCACACTGAATGAAACAAAAAACATTCTTAGAATATCTACTTTCATTATATCCGGGTCTGGAGGAAAAACATTTGTCTAATAGGACCTCCCAGATTTTTTCAGCATTCAAATTTTTTGACTAAAAGTAAAAACGACTTTGTGCAATAGTTTTGTTGTAATTAAATAATATTGAAATTGATAAATATTGCCCATTTCCACTTGATTTTAGATCACAATAATTACTTCGTAACAATAGAAACGAAATTAAATTAATCCAAAAACTTGTGGAAATGGGCAATATTTATAAATTTCAATAATTAATTACAATAAAACTATTGAATCGATTTAAATGCGGTTCTCAATAAAATATTGAAAAAAATATTCTCTTTAAAATGAGGGGTCACTCGACCCCTCATGCCATTTAATATTTTTTAGCCGGGGCCATGGGGGGCAAGGGGTGGCTGTTGCACCATAATGAAATATTCCAAAGATGTCCCCCTAACAACAAAAATTGACGTGTCACAGGGATTTTTCATAAAATGAGTAGCTTTCATGTTATTCCTAATAGATACTTTTCGCTGGGACACCCTGTATATCGCTATTGCTTGATGGCCTATGTATATTCATAATTTGATATAAGTTTTCGTATTCGTATGAGAGAATAAAGTTAAAATTTTTGTTAACCAGTGTAATTAAAATACACCACCCTGAAATAGAAAAATTAAAAATAAAAAGCAAAACAAATAAAGTGTACGAAGTAATATTGTTTGTATTAGCCTCAAACATTACATAGAAAAATAAATATATAAAAAGAACAACATATTAATCGGTACAGTATTATAGTAGTATGCATAATAGTAATAGTACAAAATTATAATTATTACAATTACACAAATACATACACAATACAACTGTCTCTTAATGAAAGGTAAGAACAAAACGCGTATACCAAAACGTGTGTACTGTAGTTAATTAATTATTAGGAGTAATAAATTTAGAATATAATAATTCATAATTCCTATTATCGTATTATAGGTATCGATAGTGATTATCTTCAACAGTCTAGTAGAATATTACAAACCCCTTAAAACACAATCAAGTCGCTGAATCAATCAATCCAAAGTCCACACAATCTGCTAATTAACTCTCTCTCTGTCCTCTGTGTTATTAATTTTCAGTAACGTTCGTTATTAATTTCGCGCCCATATCTAATCAATCACGTTACATAAATACGTACACACAAAACAAAAAAAGTTTATATTATTCATTAGAGTAAACAGGCGGACCATTCGGCATTTAATAATTCAATAATATATTCTATTGACTACAATAAATATTTTTTGCTTTTAATTAATAATAATAAATATAAGTTACATACAGTTCAATCAAGTTATAAGTTATTATTATAATTATTACACCTGTGTAGTCAAAATATAATTAACGAAACCAGATGAATTTATGCTTTGCTTCTTATTGACCATCTGTTTTGAATTTTTCATTATGTACAACGAGCGAGTTCATTCCGTTTTCCTTTAATGATCGAATGACGGTAATTGTGAAGAGCAATAACGATTCTACATTAAATTTAGTTAACAAATTTATCTTTAGCTCAGTCGAAAGTAGTTCGAGCAAAGAACTGAATGTAAAATGTATTTTACAATAAAACTGTATTTACAATTAGTTATCTTTTGTTTTTTACTTTTTCATTTAGTGTTTTTTTCTTTCTTTGCAAGAATCTCATTCTTAGAATTTTCTTCAGTTCGGTTAGGAATTAAGTAATTTTACACTATTTTTTGCGACGCTATTTACAGAGTTTGAAAGCGTGTCGTTGGATGAAAAACGAATATTGCCAGGATTTCTCCACATTTTTTCCGCTTATTTACAATAAAAAATTTACAGCACATATTTATATTAAAAATAGTAAATATAATAAAAATTAAATAATAACGCAGTAGAAATAAAATGTACAAAATATAGAAAAATTAAAGGTACACGAAAAGCACGATTTTTGTCCACTTTCCATCAACTACAGTAGTAATAATGATCTATTATTCTATCAACTAGAAAACAAAAAGGTGCTCGGCTAATTACGAGATCAAGAAGTTTTTTTTTTTCTTTCTTTAAGCACTAACAATGAATCCCCTGATAATTTTTTTTCTATATATCAAAGTAATTATTTATTGTATACAGTGCAATTGCATGAATTTAGAACACCTTTTTTATTTCCTAACCAAATCTAACCTTTCCCATAGAGTACCTTCAAAACATGATTTATTTTTCCTCCAGAAGTTTATAAGCAAATCTTAGTTTTGACGTCTAAGAAAATCAATAGTAATAAATTTTAAGAATTTGAAGGTTTTTCAAGTCTTAAAATATCATATTATAAAGGCGAATCTTTAAAAACTTTAACATAAGTGGTTAATTAGATGAGAAATAAAAAAGATGGACACAAAATTTATGCAACGCACTGTATAACACCATAACAAATTTTTTTTGTGCTTCTTTCCACACCTACATACTTTCCTACTCAATATTTTAACAATACTGCGATTACCATTCGGCAAGAGCAAAAAACGGTCGACTTTTACCACTGCCGAAAACATTTTGCCTTTAGTTTTTCGATGCAAGGTGCAGGAAATAAAATTCAAAAATTTCATTTTTGTTGCAAAAATGCAAAAACAGATTAAACATTTATAAAACTTATTAAAAAAAATGTACAAATTAAACAAATTTCTGTTTTTTTTTCAGATCATTTTTCAGCTTTATAAACTTGTCAACTCTTCAAAAACTTCTTGGAAATGAATAATTTATGCAAACCACGGTAATTGCAACAAAAAAGTAACTGATAGATTAAAAAAATGGCTAACAAACCTTACTTTAAAACAAAAATCAAAATGAAAAACTAAAACAAAAAATGTTTTCGGCTTCAATTTCAGGACACAAAGTCGACTCACCTCATATCATCACGAGAGACGAAATCGCAGCTCTATAAATTTCTCTAAACTGAATGAATGCATCTACACTTTTCACGCGCAAACATCCTGAATGTTTTCCGAATCCTCGTCCGGGTCTTTCGAACTGTCCGAATCGCTGCTTACGTTGTCCAAGTAGCTGCAATTCTCGTCGGAATCGAAGAAAAGCTCGGCGCCTGGAAACACGTACCTGCTGGGCCTAATAAGGTAATAACTATTTTGCGGCAATCGTTCCGTGAAACATCTGCGCTCCTTGCCAGATCCATACTCGTCCACGCAATCGTCGTCGTCATTCTCTCCATTTACTCCTCGATCCTTATCCAGGATATCCGAAAAGGATATCGGTAATTCTTCGGTGCCTTTAGTACTTTCGGAGCAGCTGGTTTCGTTCCTCTTGGCAAAGTTATTTTCGTCGGCGGAATTCTCCTCGTCGCAATTAGTTAGGAAACTGTGCCTGTCGTGCGACTGAATTCTCTTCGGTTCGACGTCTTCGAGGTCTTTCAGTGTATCGACATCTGTGAAATTCGAATTGTCACCGATGCCCGAATCGCGTGCCGAGTCCACCGACATGTGCCGCTCTTTCACAGCTGAAGACGACGGTTCGCCCATGAAACTTTTCGCGTGGAAATTGAATTCGGGCGTTTCGCACGCTTGCATCGGCAATAAATTCAATGTTTCTCTTAATGGGGGCGGATTGTATACGCTGTCCTTCCAGTTTTCGCCCAATCTGTGAAAAAGTAATTGCAGAATAAGTTGATAATTCAACGAAAGCTAATATTTTCCAAAATGTTCCAGCAGTTTTTTTTTAATTTATGTCTTTTTTTGTTTCTCAAAATTAACTTTAAAAGCAAAGAAAAGAAATTTTAGAGTCTTTTGACAACAACTATCTGAATTCATGCATTAAACAGAAACTCAGAAAAAAACAAAATTGCGTAGACCGATGAAATTTAAAAATTGTAATAACATTGGGGAATATTGATCCTTTGACACCCGTTAAAAAAAAAAAACATGTTAAAAGTAAACGAAAAAATGATTGGAATTTTTCTGACTCCTCAACGGAAAATTACTTACAGATTACACAAGTGATTAATGATGACATCGCAATCGCCCAGCAGTTCGACGTCAAAGTGGCAATGCGATAAGGGTTCCCGGTTGATCAGGACCTGGGGCACGTGGGCCGGCAACGAGCTCGGAATCAAAGCAACCGGCCGCACTTTCAGCGAACTGCCAATCACCACCAGCAAATCGCACTTGTTTTTATCTTCGGACATTGCTTCGTGAAACGAATCGGGCAATCCCTCGCCGAAAAACACAATATCCGGTTTCATGATACCGGCAGCCACCAGATCCCTCAATTGTGACGGTTCCGTCTCATTCAAATCCGCAATGGATATCGAGGACCCAATGTCGGGACGACATTTTTCGCAAACGGGTATCTTCTGCGCCAACACCGTCTCCTTGATGTTCTCAGCGGTCACCTTGTGACCACATTTCGTACAAGTAGCGGTGGCAAATGATCCGTGGCATTCAATCACTCTAGTAATATCGGCCACTTTTTCCAGCGTGTCGATGTTTTGCGTGTAATTGCGCAGCAATTTCTTCTGCTTCTCCAGCATCTTGATGAAGCGGTGACAGGGACTAGGTTGAAATTTGCCGGGGTAGATATCGCGGGCGAACTTGAAGAACGGCCGCGGGTCCTGGTTGAAGTAATTGATGTCGAACATCGCTTGCGGATTGGGCAAGTCGGGGAAGTCGACCGCTAGTCTGGAGTAGATTCCATCACGTGACCGGAAGTCCGGAATGCCGCAAGACACGGATACTCCGGCACCCGTCAACACGATTATGTTGTTTGCATCTATAAAACAGTTGGTTATATACCTCTGTTGTGTTTTGTTTTGTCCTTTTGCGATTGAATGAAATAATCTAGATGCAGTTTAACTTACTTTTCATCAATCTGACCACATCGTCAATTGTGTTCACGCTGGAAAGCTTTTCGCGCTTCGGCGGTTTCTCCAGCATGTCGATGATGCATCTCCACAGCGTCGTGTCGTCGAAGTACTTAGGTATTTGGTCTATTTCTACACCCAGGTCCGCTAAAAGTAAGCGCGGATCTGCTCCACTGTGTATTTGTTTTTGTACCTGTGCAAAACAATTTATTAATTACAACTTTGAGCCATTGGATCAAAAAAATAAAGGAAAAAAACATCTTTTACTTTCATATAATTAGCGAAATAACCATAAAGTTTAACCCATTTAACCGAATTTTAATTTTTATCTGTAAATATGTCTAATGTAGAAGTTACCCCCAAAATAAGGGTTGAGAAAATGGGCCACCCTGTATAATTAGAGTAGTCAAATTTATAAAAAAACAAACATTTTAATTGATACGATTAAATTTCAATTTTATATGACTTCTGGTTAAACAGGAAATAACCCCTATTGTTATTTACTTTTTAAATTCCTATGATTATTTTTAGTCAAGAACCATTTCATTTTTGAAAGGATTTCTTTTGACTAAATTTTGCCTCTATATTAAAAGCTATGATTTTAAGAACAATTTAAACTCGAACAATTATTAAAATAAACTTAGTTCCCAAAGTAAGTGACATGTCAAAGAAATTAATAAATTAATTAATAAGAAAAATAAGTCATTAAAAAAATGAGTTTTACAGAAATTAAAATATTTTAGGGATTTGTTACATAAATTATATAAAACTGTGTTTTACCCATGATATTCTGGTTGATGAAGGCTTCCACTCTTGACCTGACAAATCAGATAAACCACTCAAACAGGTAACTGTTGAGGCATTATCATCTTCTTCATCATCATCATAATCGCCATCATTATCACTTTCTTGAGTGGATTCATTGAAAGCAGCGGTGTGTCCGAAGCTTTGATCTAAAGACGGGGGCATCGATTCCATTGTGGAAGCCTCGCAGCCGGAATCGCAATCCAAATTGGAACCTTGCAAAAACGAAATTGCAAGTTATAAAATTTGTTGAGGTTAAGGCCGTGTTTACAAACAAATGATATCAACCTAACCTAGGCCTAACATTCTAAATTATTTAAACCGAAAGAAAGCTCCAAAAAATTATTAGATGAATCGGAAAACAATTAATAAAAATAAAAAATTGAGAATTAATTTGTTTATTTATTTATTACAAATTTAAACATTTAAAGAATGGAAAAACACAGAAGTGCTAGTGTGAGAGAGACAGAGAGAGAGAGACAGAGAGTAAAATTTGGTTTCGCGCCAAAGTGAACTCTATTGGGCTGTACTGTATACTTTATTTATAGATGCAACAACAATAAAGTTTCGAGAAAGTGCACTTAGGATCCGAATTAATAACAACAAAATTGCGCTCGATTGCGCGTGACACGCCCACCAAAATGTCTGCCGGATCTCCGCTCGTATCGCCATATTGGATTGCGAAAAGAAGCCTAAACATAGTAAAACATATTTTTCTATTTTACCTTCAGAGTTACCGGCTGACGGTTTATTCTGCGTTGAAAATGAGGAAAATTCATTGTCCACACACGATGCACTAATATCGGACTCGCTCAGGTCCAGCTTTATTCTCTTCGCCGCGGATTCGTGTTCCAGCCCGTCCGAATAGGAAGCCATTTTTGACACGAATAAAGTCCGTCTGACGAGTCACAAGTCGTTCTATCAGCGAGCACGCCGAGCTTCAACCTCACGCACATCGCTCACTTTTTGCAGCGGAAATAGAGGGCGCCCTTTGCAACGTTGCCACTTCTTTTATCCAAAATGGCCGACTATTTTTAGAATTTTTGTGCTATTTTCCCATAATTAGCGCAATATTTCTATAAATTTTGATGATACTTTAAAACTTAGGATGTATTTAAGTTATTTTTATTTCTTTATTCTATTTTTAATAAAATATTTAAAAGGGAAATTTGGACATAATTTAAAGCAATAGCGCATTCTGTTAATGCGCATGCGCTTGATTAACAATTGTTTTCCCCACTACTTCTTTCAACATTCTCTTCGTACGTCTATCTGATAGACTGTATAAGTTTCGCAAGTTTTCTTGAATTTTTTGGAAAAATTTTCGTAGAAAAGGCATTATTGGTGTGCACAGGTGTAAAGCAGTAATCAAGTGTTTCGAATATGCCGAAGAATAAAGGTGAGTCTTGCATACCGATGAAATAAAATGATTATTTGTTTTTTTAACCTCCTTGGAACGTGACATTTGATCTTCTTCTGTTTTTTCTTTTGCTTCGCAGGAAAGGGAGGCAAAAATCGGCGAAGAGGAAAGAACGAAAACGAAACCGAGAAGCGCGAATTGGTGTTCAAAGAGGACGGACAGGAATACGCTCAAGTCACGAAAATGTTAGGCAATGGAAGACTGGAAGCAATGTGTTTTGATGGTGCAAAGCGATTGTGTCACATCAGAGGCAAACTCAGAAAGAAAGTCTGGATTAATCAAGGTGATATTATATTGATTGGCTTGAGGGACTATCAGGATGCCAAAGCGGACGTCATTCTCAAGTATACTCCGGATGAAGCGAGGAATCTGAAGACATATGGAGAGTTCCCTGAGACTGTCCGCATCAATGAAACAGTCACATTTGTTGAGGATGGTTTGGATGAAGATATTGAATTTGGTGATGACTTCAGTTCAGCAGATGAAGCTGATCCAGTTGATGGTGTATGTATTCACTAATCTTTAATTTTTAAGAATATTTTCATAATTCCATCCTTGTTTTTTGTTTTTTTTTAGATATGATGTCCTGTAATATCAACAATTCAAAGTGAATACACCCTAAGTTAACATCTTTGAGTTCTGTTTTGGAACCACTACCCATTTTATTTCCATTAACATCAATTAAGAATCGATCCTCGTAAATTCCCCGCCGTTAATTATTATTGAAAAAAGGCCGAAGTTTGAATATTCTTTCATCAGCAGGTCTCTCTTTTTGGTTTGTTTTGGTCTGGTTACCTTTGGTGAGCCATTATTATTACTATTATTTAAACAAATTGACGATCGTTAGACACCGTATTATTTATTGCTGCACGTTAAAAGCAGGACTTTATTATATTAAAGGGCAGTATATTGTAATGTATATTTTTATCATTGTTAGTTTTAATTGATGGTAATGCACATAATAAAAATTTGTAAAATTATTTATTCCTTTTTTTAAATATACAAGTACAGGATTGCCATTTTTTCAACTGATTAGAGATAATTTTTACATTTTTAGAGTTTGTGATTTGGATAAATGAATAAAATTGTGTAGAATTTTACACTTGATAAATTTCCGTTTACGAAATTGGGAGATGTCTACTAGTTCTACAGTTACCCCGATAAATTTTCTAACTCTGGTCAATGTTGAATTTTTTTAAGTGTCACACGAAAACATAAAATTTTGATTATAGATTGAGTTCTGAAACTTCGCACGATCCATTTTTCGGAAGTGATCCACATTATTATTTTATTGGCGTACTCGTAAAACTTCCGGTGATACCGGAAGTAGTAATCAAATTCGTTATTTCAAATTGAACTCGCCAATTTTTATTTCATTTTATAATCTCTCTCTTATTATCAAAAAAGTGTTTGAAGCTAAAAGTTCAAAAATTATTACTTTCAGAATAATAGTTTTTCATTAAGGGTACTTCATTATTATGTTTTTTGTTCGTTTGTTTTCTGGTTTCCATACCAACTCTAAAATAAAGTCTTTGGTTTTATGGCAACCAAATAAAACAAATTAGTTGGTTCCCATGGCAGTTTTGATCCTAGGATGCGTTTTCCGACGTCATTTTCAATGGAATAGTTTCTGGGTTTCACTTTTCAAAATAATTCACTCTTCTGGAGACATTTTCCATGTGGATTTAGTTTTAATTAAGTATTAAATAAAGATAAAGCAAATTAACTATTTTGTGTTAAATTGAATCAACATCACTTACTTCTTTTTAAAAATTGACAAATACTTTAAACTATTTTAATCAGTCATAAATAAATTACTAAATGAATAATGTGAATTCTATTTAGGCAATAAATTTAAAAGACATTTTCTGTTTTCTGTTTCTGTTGAAACTCTTTTAACTTTTTTTCCTTCTTAATTTTGTTAAACTGGATTTAAGAAATTTAGCAATACTGATACTTTTTACTAATTACCTAATTTTACTTAAAAAGGCAACATTCTCAGCTATTATGATATACATAAAAAGAAAAACTTTAGAAAAGTGTTTCATAAAGTGTTTTTTAATGTTTATATTTAAATTTATTCATCTTTTGATACAATTCCAATCCTACTGTAATAATTAAGAATTAATTAAAATCAAAGGTGAACTAGAAATAATCTAGCTTTTTGAATAAATTAAATTAATCCCTCTTACTTTTTCATCTGCTATAAATAAGCTCAAATTAATTTGAGATGTGTAATACTTGATCACTTTTGCAAACAAAACCATCCTCCCCATAAATCAATCTAATTCATTATTGGTATTTTTGACTATAAAAAATGGCTTCTTTAAAGATCTTCAAATGTTTGTTAATTTGCGGGATTTTTCATCAGTTATCATTAACTGCAATGGCCGCTATATCAACTTTTAAACTTCTCTCCGGTGATTCTATTCCATTAATTGGCTGTAAGTTTCCACTACACAATAAAAATTAATTCGCATGTATTTCTTTATCTCCTGCTCTTTACAGTTGGAACATATTTGATCAAAGGTAAAGAAGACATCTCTAATAGTTTGGATTTTTCATTGGAAGCTGGCTATCGATTAATTGGTAATATATAAATCCTGCTTCCTTTTATATTTATGATAGTTTAAAGTTAATTATTTTAGATACTGCTTACGCTTATAGAAACGAAAAGGAAATCGGCGAAGCTTTGAAAGTCCTTTTACCCAAATACAATTTGTCCAGAAGTGATATTTTTGTCACAAGCAAACTTCGTAAGTCATTTTAACCTAATTTCTTTCTTATTTGGTTTATAATTTTGTTGTGGATGATTTTCTTTGCAGCTCCCAGTGGCTTAGGACCTGAAAAGTTAGTCCATAAGCATATTCAGGAATCTCTGAACGATTTGCAACTGGATTATTTAGACTTGTATTTGATTCATTGGCCAGGACCTTCTCGATCGAATAGTTCTTCAGATCAAAGCAAAAACAATTCAGTAATTAGGGATGAAACTTGGCAAGCATTGAAAAGTGCTAAAGATAAAGGATGGGTCCGCAATATTGGTGTCTCCAATTACAATGTCAATCATTTAAATGAAGTTTTGGAGAATGCCCATGGAGTTGTACCAGCTGTAAACCAGGTATTTTTCTTTTCCAATCAGTTTTTTTTCAATTATTTTATTATTTTGTTTATTTTTAAATAATGAAAATAATTTACAAAAGCAGTTCAAACTAAAAGGTCTCATCTTTATGAAATTTACTAATAAGAAATTATTTTACAAAAATTTTACAATTTTCATCTATAATTTCAAAGCAAAGTAAAGTAAAGAGTAGAAAACTTTAATAAAGCATTATTTACAGGTGGAATGGCATCCATTGTACCATCAAGATGACCTCTTGGCACTCTGCAAAAAGCACGGCATATTCCTTCAAGCGTATTCTTCATTAGGAGGCACCAGACACCGCCAAGAATTATTAGCTCATCCGAAAGTGCAAGAAATTGCTGCAAAATTAAAGAAAACACCTGCCCAACTACTTCTCCGATGGGCAGTACAACAGGACATCGGCATCATTCCCAAATCGCTTAAAAAAGAGCACATCGTTATGAACAAAGAGCTTGATTTTGAAATTCCCGCCGATCAAATGAAGGAACTCGGTAATTTGGAAACGAAAAAATTCGCATGGGACCCAGCAGTGATTCCTTAGACACCTTCTTTTGCATTTTCTTTTATACAATCTCTAAGTACATTTATCGTTAGTAGTAATTACAATAAGTATGAATGCTTCAAAAGAGCAGATTGTTAAGTTATCTCTGGAATGCTATACAAAGTTACCGAAAACAGGCAAACCGAATGAAAAAGAATGGACCGTTTTGTCGACAATCGTTCAAGAGAATTCACTGGAAAGTAAATTAGAAGTAGTGGCTTTGGGAACTGGTACCAAATGTTTGGGAAGAAACCAGTTGAAAAATTCCGGAGAAGTTTTAAACGATTCACATGCCGAAGTAATATGCAGAAGAGCTTTTATTTGTTACATTTATAGTGAGCTTTTAAAGGAAAATGGTATTTTTTACTTAACAAATGAAAAAAAGTTTGTATTAAAGGACAGTATAAAGTTTCATTTTTTCTCAAGTCATGTACCATGTGGCGATGCATCTCTTTATTCTGAAAATAGCGATTCCAATGAGGAAATTGGTGTTGTTATTGAAATGCAAGAAGAACCTCCGGAAAAGAAACCTAGACTTAGTCTAACTGGTGCTAAATGTTTACCTGATGATAACAAATTGGACAAGAGATCAGATAAAGGAAGAATTTTTCAAACGGGAGCTATTAGAACGAAACCAGGTATGAAATAATTAATAATAAAAAAAGTTTATTTTCTAATTTTATATGTATACAGGGTGACACTGAAAATTGGCTCACCCCTTTCATTTCATTATTTACCGGCTGATTTTTCTGATATTTTTTGCATTTATGCAAGATATATAATTTCAGATTGATTGACCTAAATTTCAATTTTGTAATACTTCCGGTTTAATCGGAAATGACCTCAACTTTTGATTTTTAAATAGCAACCCATAGTTATTTTAACTTTTTCTTTAATTCCTTAAGTCATTTTTAGTTTTTAAACATGTTTTGTGTCAATTTTTACAATTTTTTGCATTTAAAACAATAAAAATTTATGGGAAGAATGTTTTTATACTAAAAAGTACCCAATGATACCAAAAAAAGTGAAAAAAGATAGGGGTTGCTATTTTAAAACAAAGTTAGCTTCATTTCCGGTGAAACTTTCCAGTTTCAGTGTTACAAAATTGAAATGTAGTTCGTCAATCAATCTGAAATTATATCTTGGGCCACTTTTCTGTGTCACCCTCTAAAATTTGCTTTTCTGAAATCATTTCAAACTTATTATAATTTTTGTTTTTATTTTCTTAGGAAAAGGAGATCCAACGCTTTCGGTTTCCTGCAGTGATAAGTTATCAAAGTGGTGCCATTTAGGAATTCAGGGGAGCTTGTTGAGTTTGTTTTTGGAAAAACCGATTTACCTGTCAAGTATAACAATAGCTAGTGATTTTTTCAACGAAAGTGCTTTACGCCGTGCTTTATATGGCAGATTTTCAACTTTAACTATTCAACCACTGGAACCGTTCGTTTTGAATGTTCCTGAAGTGTTTCACGGTGAAAATATGACATTTAATTTTGCTACGAGTAATGATAAGCAACCTTGTCCTTCAAGTATAATTTTTGTTAAAGATATTCGGTTGGAGGTTTCGGTGGAGGGTTGCAAACAAGGTGTCACTAAGAAAAATCGTGGAAAGCCTTGTGGTCGTTTGAAAATCTGTAAATTGGAACTTTTGCGTTCGTTTTTTGAAATTTCGAAAAAACATTGTCTGGGATTTTGCGAGAATGAATGTTATGGTTCTTTGAAGAAGTCTTCAGAATACCACAAAGCCAAAGAGCTCTTAATTAAAAATCAATTTAAGATTTGGACAAATAAACCGAATGAATTGGAATGTTTTAAAATACATGATTAGCATTTTAATATTATTATCACATTAGTAATTTACCATTTACAATAAATACAGATCATTAAGTTTGGTCTAATTTATGTAATGTTAAATTATGTATATTCTGTCTGTAAGAAAATTGGAAAAATAAGATTATTTAAATATTTAATTTGATTTTTTTTCAGTTTGGGTTTTTTCAATTGGACTGAATAGATGTCATTTTTACATCAGTTCCGATTTCCCCGGAAATGGTCCCAAATTTTGATTTTTAAATGCCAACACTGCACTTTTTTAAAGTTTCATTTGAAATTTTTACCCACAATGAATTATTGCAACACACTATAAATGGTATCAAAATTCGTCAGAGGAGTAAAAAAGTATAGATCCTGTTCCTAAAGGTTCCTTTGTTCTTTTGTTAATTCAAAATTAAACAAAATCGGTGTTTCCTTGGATACGAATATGTTATTGTTATGAGTCATCATAATGACAAGTGCAATAATACATTCGTATCCAAGGAAACGATAATATTTAAAATTATATTTCATTTGAAATGAGTGAAAATAAATATGAAGAAAAGCAAATAACAATGCAAATAATTCACGCTACCCTGTATAATTTAGTGTAATTGAAATGTAATGCAAATTCAAAAGCGAAACCCTTGAAAATTAATTATTATTGTTATGCAAGATAATTCAATTAACGATTTTATTTACTGCTATTACAATTTTAAATTATGCAATGCATTCATGGAAAACGTAACTACGCTCGTAAAATATGGAAATTAGATGATGAATAAATTAGTTTGCATTTCATTAAAGCTATTTCTGCTTCTAATATTTAAATAATTGTTAAATTAAATATTGGTTTTTGATGTTTCGAAGGTTTTCCTTAAGAGTAAGAAAACAATCATGTAGTTTTCAGTTAAATAGTGTAGTATAGCGGCTGTTTAATGGTTAATCAATTTGTTTATTTTGTTTTCATTTATTTATCAAGCAATATTTATTTAGCAAAGAATACTTTTATTATTTTTATATAAAACCTTACTGCTGTTAAATATTATGTGCAATAAATGACTAATATTTTGATTTTATTGGTTTAAAAAGCTATGAATTAATTGTTCAGTTTATTTAGAGGGTAGCAATTTTCTTAACCCCTGTATGGGTAACTTCTTCAGTTTTATTTATGGAGAATCGGTTAATTGAAAAAAAAAATTGGCATAATTTTGCGCCTATGGAATTTTTTGTAAATTATTTATATTGAATTTAAAAATATCCATTAGGAACAATTATTACTTTTTTTATTTGTAAAATGGTTTTCTTGGAATAAACTATAAAAAAGTAAGTTGAGGGTAAAATTCTGCCCATTCTGGTCCATTTAACTAAATCTCTATCTTTAAAATATTTAATTCTGGGATTATTAAAGAAATTTTTGTTTGTTTGGTATTTTAGTTAATTTGATCATTAAAAATATAACTATAAAATATATCTCTGAAAAAGTTAAAAAGTGAAGTGAGTTGAAATAGAGCAAAAAATAAAATGATTATCTTCCTAAATACAGATATTATTACCATTACGCAAAAACTATAATCTTTTTAGCTCAATAGAAAAACAATTTAATATTATTTAATTTTTATTTTTAGTAAAGTAAGCTAATTGAAAATTTCATTAGGATTTACTTTTTATCTATGTGTACTGAAAAATATTCGCTATTTAATTTTCATTTAAATTTAAATTGAAATCATGTCAAATAAAAATTTATTCAAATGGTTTTATTACATTTAAAATTTTTAAAACAGTTGCTACAACGAAATAATAAATAAAGCAATTATTAAAAAATAAAAAAGAAACAAATAGTTAAAAGTAATCCCTTCAAATCATTTAACTTGTGTGTATTGAACATTTCAACAGAATTAAATTATCTAAAAGTAATCCATTGTTTATTTTTCCTAATTCCAATTCTAAAAGAATTATTTGAATACTTTTTATACACAAATATAAAATATTGCATTTTAGAAAAAAAGAAGCCGGGCCCGTGGCTCAGTGGTCCGAACTCTCGGTTTCTATACCGGTGGTCATGGGTTCGATCCCCACGGCCGGCAAGATATGGGTAGTGGTGTTTGGGTAGGCATCCCCAT
>JASKGO010008295.1:0-28211 GCA_030556065.1 Holobus sp. GC000080 | reverse complement strand
CCGGCAAGATATGGGTAGTGGTGTTTGGGTAGGCATCCCCATCACCATGGCCGAAGGACCTTCGGGTCGATAGCCTCCCTGTGCTCAAAGCACAGAAAAAGTACATTATATATATAAATATATATAATTCTGATTTAATTTAATTAATCATTTTTAGTTAAAAAAATATTTCTGATTTAATTTAATTAATCATTTTTTGTTAACTGTAAATTTATATCAAATTTATTTGGTTCTTAGTCATATAATTATCGTTAAGTTAAAACAACCTAAAAGAAAATAAAAAAGTGGAAAACCCGCACTACTCAATAAAATTTATCCATCCAAAATAAAACGACTAAAATAAACGAAACGACCGTTATAAATTAGATGAAAACGACCACAACGATTTATATATTTTTCAGACGCCGCTGTCCAACAGTAAATCCGTTAGGAACAACAGGAAGTCATCGGGAACTTTTCCCCATCATATGTTTGTGCGGGAAAATGCGCACATTCACCATCCGCAGAGATAATGATTCTTCGAATTCGGCAAGAAGAGCGCACTTAGTTGTTCGCAAACTGAGATTTATGGGGGCGCAATCGGCAAGGCGGGGGTGGCACGGAGGCAAATTAAATTCGTATACACACAATGAATGAATGAAACTGCGTGCACGCAGCTGAGGAGGTATGGGGAAAGCGAAGGAAAATCTCCTCCTAGGATGAGTCACAGGCGCCGTCTAATAATAGCTATAGATTCAACATGGACCCAATGCCAAAGTACTTGCACTTGCGAGTAAACAAAGTGATCATCGGCGAAAAGAAAAGCGCGCATGAAAACGGGAGACGAGTCGGGAAATTCGGAGACGATGATTCATCGGACAAAACTTTCACAATACTCCATGGCACGTTATAATGGCATATAAAATGCCACTAAAATGCTTAATGTTTTGTGTGACACATACACACCCATAGTACTATACGTTCCGCGACAATTAAAATTGCGCTCGTTATTAAAATGCATTCACACAATTCGCAATCGATGCTTTAGCATTCGTGCTACGTAATTCGACATTAGATTAATGCAATCAGCGGAATAAATAATTCATTGTTAATGACTCATTTGCGGCATGCAAAACATGTCCAATTACCACCAATGTTTGCTGTAAATAACTATTGCAATAAATACACGGTGTTTCAGCAAAAACTTGCAACCCCATTTGAATTTTAAGTGAAATACTTTAATAACAATGTCTTATTTTAATGTTACAACTACTTCACCCTTCCCCTTCTTCCTCAATTTCTAGGTACAAGGGAAACCCCACAATTTTTTTTTTTTAATACGGGTGGTACGGTGAGTCAAATGAGATATCCTTTTAAACTACTGCTAATTACAATTTTGATGTAGTAATTTCTACTAAAATTGATTAATTCTATTTCAAGATATTCGTTATTAATAATTCTTGCAGTGCAAATCGAAAATTTTAATTTTAACAAAACTTCAGAAAAGATAACTATTTTCTATTATTTAATGCAAACTAATTCAAAACATGTAATAGACAAGTTCGCAACCACCAAAATTAATAAAATTGGTCCCCAGAATTAAAAACAAAAAAGATTTATTCGGTTATTTTGTTATAAGTTATCCATTTATAACACCGAAAAGGTCCAACTTTTCGTTGGAACACTGTGTATAGAAAGGCAAAAATTTCGTGCAGTGGTTTTCCTTTGTTTTTTATTGCATGCAAATGCTTCAGGTTTATGCTCGTATATAATTCAGTTTGCTTGGTGTAATGTAAATTGTACTGCAAATAAAAAACAAAAACGATTTATTTAAATGAAAAGTTTTAATATCTGGGAAGACGAACTGAAAAGAAATTAGATTACGGTGGTAATTCTTTTGTATTTTTATGAACGCAGTTTTGTTGTTCGTCGAATCATTTAATCCTCCCCTGTAATTTCAGCAAATTTGCTCGGAGGGGACACCAGAAACATCTAGTTTATTGTTCTTTATTGCATATTATGAGTTATTCAACATAAAAAGCACTGAAATGTAATTCGTTCTGATTTATTAGCAGAAAAAAAAATTCTAGGAACTTTTTTTGCTTAATTTTAATTAAATGAATTTTCTAACTAGGGTTTTAACTAAATAATTTCCAGCAATGGAAAATTCTAAAGAGAAACGCATATAATGGTTTAAAGATTAAACTATTTCTGAAAAAAAAAAAAAAAGATGTTTCAAAGAAAACAAAAAGGTTCGTTATATGAAATTCCAGCTATATCGCTAGTACATTATTCAATTTGATGAAGCTTCGACGACAACTTTTAGACATAATTCGAAAAAGCGTACACGGCAGCATATGTGTAATAAATGACGGTCAGAGAAACAAGTGCATAATATGTGATTTACGATAGCGTCGAGACTATTGATTTCAGTATGGACTCGAGTCGCGCATCAATCACCAGGAAGAATCCAAAAAAGGAGTAAACGCGATGAGTGATGTGCATCTTGACGAGTCGTCGTCGTAGTCAGACGGACAGCTAACGAAACGCAACGCAACGCATATCCGAAAGGGTGTGTTGTCGTCATTACAAGAAGCGTTTATGGGATTTACGACGACTGGCGCCTGACCTTCGACGAAATATGGATATGCGCGTGCAGTTGATGAACTTTACATATCTATAACCGGCAGCTTATAATAAGAAGCATCGGAAGTAAAAATACATATACTGGAAAGGCGTCGCTTTGAAATTCAAACACCACGCGCATTGTTCTTCGATTAACAATCAACTTAATTAGCGACAGCAGCGACTGTTTGACGACACCAACAGTAATTTACGACCAACATTAACGGACGACAATACAGACAATAAATTTTTACTGCTCGCGATTACTGATACCGAGAATTTCGTGTGCGGTATTCCCTTTGGATATTTGAATTTTGCATGTGAGTTTTTTTTTTGCAGAGGAAACTCCGGGGGTTAAAAAAGTTGGAAGGGAAGTTTAAGCTGTGTTTTCACATTCAATATTTTCGTACATTAACATAACTTTTTTTTTTGGGTAAAGTATGCACATAAAGAAATCAAAAGGGTCTTTTGACGTTTGGGGTGGAAAATTTTACATTTGGTAGAGTTACATATTTCCTCAATTTTTTATCAGCTTTGCAAGCCCTTTATACTGTAGTTTGATATAAATATTTACTTTTTATGACATTGCCAAGTAAATTATTCAAACGATCACTATTTATTAAATGTACTGAGATACATTTTTACTGTTTGAAACTGGCAAGCAAAAATTAATCGTCTTTATTTAACAACTATAAAAAGTGAAGAAAAATGACTAAACGAACGCGAAACAAATGCATTTGAAGTATTGAAAAGTTCTTAAGGTAGCATTAAAATAAATATAGCTGTAATTTTATTAATCTTCTTCTTAGAAATCTTTTGTGTAAAACGGTCGTTCAACAACCAATTAAAATTTACTGCTTTTTTAATACTATAAAATTGCAAACTCTTAAAACCCTTTTCTTTTGATTATACATATTTGTAAACAAACACTATCAATCATTACTACAAAACATAAAAGGAAATTTTTATTTGATTACTACCTTACCCACTTTATCAATTCAGTCAAATCTGCAATTGTCTGCGAGAAACCCCATGAATGCTGTTTAATTTACGAACATCGTTAAACTGTTACCTGTTTTTGGATTTTCATGTATCATTACCACCTTTTTTGTCATTTTAAATGTCGACTGTTTTTAGCCAAATCTTACAAACTCGCTTTCTTAGAGAAAGTCAATTAAAGATTTCAAAAAGAAAGAACAATTAAATTGCAATATTAAAATTTCGTAAAGCAATAAAAAAATTACAAAGATAAAGAATAAATGTAACTTATAATAAATTAATGGTACCAAGAAGTTCTAAAGAAATAATACGACAATAGAAACAATAAAACCTCATTAAAGCAGAAATAACAAGGAAACATTACAGAAGCCGATTACTGATTTAGTAGCCCAAGACAAATTCGATCATTGTCGTTTGTTTGCTGCAGACGTAACAGTTACAAAACGATACTTCCTTTTTCCACGAAAGTCTGCCAGTGTATAGCAACAGTGGCACGCACGTAGCACGAAATGATTGTAACAAGACTACACAAACAAAAGTGTATGAAAAGTCGGAAAGTGGAACATACAGAGTAGGTTTATAAGGTACAACAACAGCGTAAGACTTACTTTGTACATTAAGACCGAAGAGCTTAACACACAGCTCTTTACAAAAGTTACAAAAAATTTAAAACTTTTAAGAATATTCTATTTATTTTCAAAATTCTATTGTATTTTATTTTTTAAATTAGATAGGCATAAAAGATATTGGAAGTAAGCAAAAATTGATTTTCAAAGTATTGCAAAAATGCCCTTTCCGAATCTTTTGATGCAGCGCTGTATATTGCACATGCGACAGCACGTAATGAAATCTCTTTGGAGGCGCCTCTTTGCACTGTTGCAAGAGCGAAAACCAAAAAGCTTTGTTGTGCACTCAAGCATCCGCGAATATCGTTCTTTGCAAACGTCTCTATGTACATAATATACGTACAATACACTGGCAAAAAGTCGGGACGAGTGGGCGCTTTTCGAGTTCTACGTACGCAGGCAGGCAGGCAGTGTTTCAATGCCCGCTGCTGCACGTCGTCCACTTTTTAGCCGAGCGTGTGTGCAGCCCACACGATCCGATCACCCACACAAGAACAAGAACGAACGAGAAAACAAATAAGAATAATATCGGAAATAACGCAGACGACGCGACGGCGTTATGAGAAACCGACCATATGGTTTGTTCAATATTTTACAGGCGGTTCACTTTTGCCGTTGCCCAAGCGTCGTTGACTATTTTCAGAAATGAGTTATTGTCAAATTAAATCAACTCGGTGGAAGGTAATCGGGCGATTATTAAATTTATCCGAGACCAATTTGCTTGCGGCCTGTTTCATGTACCGCAGTACCAGTGCACGGTATTGATAAGTGCTGTAAATTTATGGTGGGCTGTAAGTTACGACCACTGCGCCATATAGGTCACCAGAAATTAATTTCAGCAATTCCACGGTACATATTAGAGAGTGAAGGGGAGACGTTTATCATTCCTATAATATGTATGCAAAATATGGACGTGAACAATACAGGGTCAAATGAATTTCCTATGCCTAATGAATTTATATTTTCGAAATGTCTTTTGTTGCCTAACTTTTTATATGGCTTTATTTGCCTTTTTTAGAATTCATAATTTATTTCGATTAGCTTTGGGTGGCTTTCTGCTTTGAAATTTTTCCTTTTATTGTGGTTTTTAATTATATTCTTATTGCAAGAAAATTGAAAAAAAAACTTTTATAATAGTGTGTAGAAATTTCTTGATAAATTTTAGTTTTTTTTTTTTGAAAGTTTCATTTTTTATTCAGTATTCCGGTAAAGAGTACACATACCGGTAAATTAAATATTAAGTTACATAGAATATTTAAATTATATAAAATACCAAATATTTGCATTTTTTAAGTAATCACATAAATCACTGTTTTCTGATGAAAAACAGGCTCCTGTGTTAGGAAAACGTATGTATAAGTAAAAATAAATATACAGAGTGTCCCATTTGGATGAGTTGCATTGAATGGATATCTTTCAGTTATCAAGGGCCATGTACAAGAAATGGATAAGGAGTTTTCAAAATAATGTATTTCATGGAAACTGCTTAACGTAGAAAATAAGTAATAAATTATTTTAAATATCATTTTTAGAAAAAAAAAAAATTATCACAATAGGCTTGATCTTTGAGAAAAAAATAAATAATAAGTAATGCTTTTTAAAAGAGAATCAGTTGGCAGAGGATTTATTAAATACTGCCTCTGTCCCAAATTATGGCATACTTTTCTGTTAATATTTATGCAAGTTTTACAAAAATACAAAAACTTATTACTTCAATAAATTTTATTGAAACTTTCAATCAAAATTTATACATAATTCAATTTTTTTTTTACAAATTTCATACGTTTCATCATTTGACAAGGGCATAATTTACATCAAATTTGAATTTGGTTACAGCTTCGATAATAGCTTCGCAGCAATAATTTTTCTTTTTTCTTAATTTGTGCTGAAGTAAGAACTTTAAAATTAAATTATGCACAAGTCAGTTTCTTGGTTTTTCGGTCTCTTCTCACTTATAGTCCATCACTATTTTGATTAATGGTATCCCCAGAATTTTCTTTTCTTAACAGGTGTGATTTTGATTTTATGTTTTTAGATCTTTTTTTAACCAGTTATGACAAATTATTTAAATTTGTTTTGTGCACAGCCCCTTAATTTATTGCTTTTAAAGACGAAATGTTTGAAACCCGTTAAGTTTAATTATATTCGCAAAGATATTTAAAAAAATGCACACCATAATTTGGGAAAGAGGGGGTGAAATATTTTTTATTAAAAATTTAACGAACGGTTATATTTTTTATATAACTAAATCTACATTTTAGTCATGAAAAGCTGCAGAATATATTTGTAAATAACACACCCTGTATATAAAAAAATAAAAATATGAAAAGTACTTAATTATTGTAATTTTAGCTAAAAAAAAGCAATAACATTTATATCCGCTTTCTTTAAAAAGACAAAAAAACAAAACACACAGACACAAAATTGTTATGCACATCATAATGCACCGCAATAAAAGAAACCATACGAACAGCCATCAGAAGAAATAAATGAAATTATAATAAACGTAAAACTAAAGGAAAGCTTGAAAACAAATAATTGCAATCTGACATAGAAAGTTCTCGCAACATAAACCGAATTGACCATAAAAAAGGCATTGCAAATTTTAGTAGGTAGCACTAGTTACAAAACAAATTGCCAATCGTAAAAAATGAATGCCAAACTATAAAAAAACGACCAAAAAAAGAAGAAGAAAAAATTAGCATATGTTTCGTAACACCCATTATAAAAACCTAAATACATTATGGCCCTTATTATCAGCATTTAAAATGCGCGACACGACCTCGACCGGAAGCTGGCACGTTCGTAAAATACTAGCCAGGCTATGTATAAGCACCGTATAGGCTTAAGACGTCGACGACCGGAAATATGTTTTGAATATGGGATCGATGGCGGAAGGCACTTACCTCACTTAAAATATTTAATTCGCCGAGCCAGTCGTCCAGCAGTTGGCCAGGATCGGCAGCCTCTTGGTCCGAATCGCCAGCCTCCTGATCTGAATTATTGTCCATTTTGCTCAACTGCAAACACAACAAATGCAACAACTTTTAATTGATGGCAAAATGCTTTTGTCTTATGCTAGTAATTACTGTTATTTTCTACAATTTTCTTTTTGCATTTTTCTGTAGAAATGTCCACTTTGAGAAAGTTGGCAAAATAACGAAAGGTCTTTACGGTAATAGAGCTTAATTAAACGTAACAACTCGACGTCATTGTTTGCAGTAATTTCTCGAACGGGGCGTCCCATTATTCACGTGTTGTCATTATTATTAATCGCTGGAAAGAATAATAAATCGAACACGCGGAGGTTTTCCACTACGGCTTTGTTTCATTGTGCTCGAAAGTGGCGGCGACTAAACGACTCGAACTCGAAGAACAAACCTATTCAAACTCAAAGCTCAAACGCACCCTTCTCCACCTCCTCCTCCTCCTGCACCTTATTCCTTCTTTTTCTCATTCTTTTTCTTCGTTTTTTTTTTTTATTTGCGGCTTGCCTGTACAAATATAAGTATTTTATTTCCATTTTATTTCAACCACTGTGGCCGCAGCTCCGTTTTGAATATTTTTCGAATTTAGACAATGGATTATGGAGACCCGTGATGAATGGACCGTTTGTTTGTACTCTTTCGCTGCTTGATTTCCATGACCGGCACGCCAACACGTCTCCGCATTTCATTTCTTTCCTTCGAATCGGTAATGTGTGTGTGTGTATGTTACGGCGGCATTCGTAACAACAATAATAATAGCCTAGGTTTTCATTCATAAAACACCTATGTTACGAGTGCACGATTAATAAACCACTAACGAGCATTAAGTGGCCCACGCAAATCGTTGCTTATTTTGTCGTTTGTTTTCTCGAGCAAAAACTTGGCGTAGGTTATTGCGTAGTGCCAGCTGTCCATTCATACTTTGCACCTAGATTTTCATTTCCTCAGACACCTATTTAGGTCTGCTTAGATAAATTGCTCGGTGGTAATTGAGCAATCAATAGCCCACTTGGTGAATTATGCAAGTGACACTTGGCTATAATGGACATTATCCTGTCGGTGCAGCTGGCTGAGCAAAATGGATTATTAACTGCGAGTCAGAAGGGATGCATTTTTCATGACGTTTTTCGGTCTATGTTAATAAATGTTTAAAAAACAGCCAATTCACTTAGGCTTAATTATTATTTCTTAAATGGAACATATTAATTGTACTCTGTTTTAAAAAGCCTTTTCCGTTACTAGTAAATAAATTTTACATTGGGTTTGGGGCTTGTATATCATTAATATTTAGAAGTGTTTCTAGTTTTAAAACACAGTGACCATTTTTTGTCCCTTTCTTGTCAAATTATTTCGGAAATACTGAAAAATTTAAAGTTTGTTATTAATTTCATGAAAAAATGTTACAGGAGAGGAGAATAGAAGAAATTGTTTCTAATAGATTAATTTTAGATAGCTTTGATATTTGAGAAAACATAAACTTATCTTTTTAAACTCTTTTTTTTTTTTTAAATTATAAATCATAGCTAACAATGTACTTATTAATTAATTTCAATAAATTCAATGATGTTCCTATGTTTATCTTCGATGATTGTTAAAAAGAAATTATATTTCTTAGGAAAATAGGTTTTTGCTTTTCTAATACACAATTATTAACTAAAGAACAACTAAGGGAGCCGCCAATTATAGTTATTTTTATATTTATGAGTATTTTTACTTTAGTAAGTTATTGCATTCTGAAAAAAAAGTATTAAATTAGTCCACATAGCCAACTAGCTGATTTCCATTAAAAAAAAGCCCATATAGAAAACTATTTAAAATAAAACAAACTTAGTTTACTTCTTTTCTTAAAAATCAGTTGAGCAACAAGATTTTTTTCCATTTTTCTTATATTAAAAACTCGGTCAAACTACTTTTTTTTTTAATGTTTTTTTGGTAACGAAGTTAATTTTTTATAAATTCCAAAAACAGTTTAGGCGTTCAATACGAAATAAGTTTACCTCTCAAGTGGTATTTCAAAAAAAGTTATTTACTTATTAGGGCCTTAAAAAGTTTGAACACTCTTTCCTGGAATACCGCTTGAAATTAGTATGTAGTTTGATCGAGTATTATGTACTTGCATCATCACCGGAAAAAAAGTGTTCAAACTTATCTTGAAGTGTGTACCTATATACTTATCAAGTGCATAAAACTGAATCCAACTGCATACTAATTATTTTAATAATTTTGCGGGAACGCAGTCATTCTTTTCGAAATTCCAAAAAAGGTTGAAGCATTTACCTTTTCTTCAAACATTATTAAATCAATAAAATCGTTCAAATGGTTTGACAGATTTTGATTATTTATATTTAAAAAAAAGTAAACTTAGATCGTATCATAAATGACTCTCCCGAATATATTTTGTTATTCAGCAGGTCGATAAATTTGAAAACAAAGTTTGTTTTCATTTAAAACAGTTGTAAGTCTAACTTTGAATATATCTTATTAAAATAACAACCAAATATACCGAGTATCTTAAAAATACATGATAAACTAATCTTACTTCTTTTAAAATATAATTTAATTTAATTTTCATTAACTCTGAGTTAATCACTTTGTTGCATGTAATTTATTTTTAAATTTGGCGCCAAGCATATAGGGACGCCTTCAACATAACATACTTTTCAAAACAACATTTTAAATTTAAAGATACATTATAAAGTATGAATTATTAAACATCTATTAATAAATGGGTTTGAATTGAAATCTCTTTGATATTTTGATTCGAATTATTAAAAATTAACAATGAATATATAACAAGTAAAATATCATAGTTAGAAGTCGAAAAGATACTGTATTATTAACGCTAATAGCCAACTTCAAACCCTCAGTTAATAATACAGCATTATTACTTATTTGTGGAAGTAAGGTACAATAAAAACTTAGCTTTTGTACAAGTTTTTGTAATAGGAAACAAGTCCTGGCGAAAGTTATAGTAGTCATAATTAATTTCATATATGACAGCTAATTAAGCTTCCTATTAATTAACGACGCAGAGCATACCATTTTCACAAAAAGGGTTTCCAACAGCAGCAAAAACCACCATTGCCTTTTAACTGTAAATGAAAACGAAGTCTTTGGAAAAAAAAACACAGAAAATGCATTTGGAAACTTGAAAAACGCTGAAAATTAAAAATGAACCACACACGATATTTTCCCATTAGCGGAGCCAAGTAATAATCCCTGTTACTTATCCCAGTCCATAAATAAGCGCGATTAAGTTAAAATAGATTAAAGGCACACATAAATATGCATATTTGAATTTGTACAACGGGGGGAAATATTAAACGAACTGAGCCGTCAGAAAAGATGAAGGAATGTGTCCGAGGAGTGCATTTCCATGGAGATGGCACGTTGTTATTTCTAGGCTCGAATGAAATGTACTCGCGAACAGGCAGGCCAACGAAGGAACAATTCCACATGTGCATTCCATCGATATCGAGTGCACGGAGGAAGGAAGGCAGCGGAGTGCATGGGTAGAATGCACGTGAACCCGATATGGACGATCACCAAAATTGGAAAGCTTTTTATATACACACGTAGAATCTACCCATAACTCGAGGTTTATTATTATTCATCGAACGGAAGAGCATTGCATTGTTTGGGCTCCGCTTCGAAGCTGTACTTCTGCTGCTGCTGCTGCTGCTTCTGCTGATAGCAGTCGCAAGAGGATAAGTTGCTGGTGGAAATATGCGTTCGTTCGTTGCAGCGCCAAATATGGAAGAGAGCAAGTTCGGTGCTTTCTTTGCGCGATCTGTGTGTTTCGTTAATGCTCTCCTGCGTTGTTAGCAGCATCCAAGAACGAGCGAGCAATGCTGAATTCGATAAGAGCGCACAGATAAAGAGGAGCGCTCTGCAAACGAGTTCAAAGTGGAGATGCTGGGTGCTTCTAAGCGGACAATTCGAACAAATTACAACGCGCTGAATATTGGCCAAATAAACGTTTTGCCTTTCAATCGCCTGCTGCTTTCAAGTGTCTTTGCAATTTAATTCCGGAAGAACTTTTTTTTTTAATTTTCCAATTTTGCTTTTGAAATGCTGATTTTTTAAGTTTTTTATTCCGTTTTTTTTATTTCAAGTAAAATTTAATTGATTCTTAGAAATTTTAAATTAATTTTAAGTTAAGTTAGTTCAGAAAAAAAATTCAGGGTAAAATATGTGCCTGGGTTTTCACATTGTAAAAGGATCTTTGAAAACAAATGAAACAGTGTTAAATGTTTGAAGGCTCTGGTAACTTAAATGGAAAAGTTCTGTTTATTGCTGCGGAGTCTGGAAATTGAAACATTAAATGCGACTTAAAGATAGATAGATATATTGTAGAATGTGAGTAAATGATTCCATTAACGAATTGATCTTCAGATATAAAGTTCATAAAAGGTTTATTTGTAATTCAGTTCAATTTCTTACGATTTTATCTTACTTGAAAACTTATTAACTTATTATTAACGCAGTTTAAATAACATCACCAATTTTTTGTAAATTCAAATTTTGCACACCATAATGATAACTCTGCTAATCAAATTCCGCATAATTTGTTTGTAGTGCCATTGTTTGCCTTTCGGTTATTGCCTTAATCCCTGCCATAACAAAATAAAAAATTCCAAGTATAAGTGAAATCAGTCAATATTTAAACATTTTTCTGCCGCAAAGATAATTTTCAATGACTGTTTATTTAATTAACTTATGGTTTATTACTCTGTTTTGAATATTTGTTATAACCGTTTTGATTATTATTAATAAAATAAAAACAAGTTTGCAAGGTTATTAAGACTTATTTTTTCTTGGATTTTTTTTCTAAATAATTGGATGATTAAATAATTACTATTGAAAAATTATGGTGGTATGCAAAAAATGCAAATTAATTTATGCGCAACTAAAAACTGTAATTATTATCAAAACCTATTATGTCTTTAAACAGAAAAAAACAGCTCATATTATACATAAAAGTATAAACATTTATCTTATTTCCGGAGGAAAAAAGCTGGAATTCGCTGCAGGAATTCACTTAACTTATTTATTTAAAAAATATTTCCTTTGTTTTATATTCCATTCAGTATAAAAAATAAATTTCAATTGTGTGTTTTGCAATTAAATTAATTAATTAAAGTTGGAATTCGCTATATGAATTTAACACTTAACTTATTTATTTTAAAAATATTTCCTTTGTGATGGTTCCAATCAGTATAAAAATAAAAATAAATTTCAATTGTGTGTTTTGCAATTAAATTAATTAATATTACCTTTGGAATTTTACGACATAAACTCAGCGAAACAAAATGAAAACAGAAGGATCAAAGGTAATAACAAAATTCAATTTACAACCCCCGGAGCGAAATACACCTGCAGCAAAAAGTGGAAACAAATTTACGACTCAAAATGATTGCATTACAGCTAACAAGATTTTTTGCAACGAGCCTCGTTTTTCGCCAAATGGTCCATGAAACAGGCTAATCAACCCTAATGTCCGTAATGTTTACTTCTTCAGCTCGACAAACGCGATAAGTCTTATCAAACAGATTGACAGCATTAAAGGCGACTGCTTGTAATGTGTGATAAGAGAATGGACATTAACGCCAACCGTTTGCGTTTCTTGAAACTGAAAGAAAAACTAATAAAAGAAAACTCACCATTGCAAAAATTTCCTTATTGGCATGCAAGTGGCGATATCCTAGAGTAGAAAAAATTCGATTTTTTAGGCACACGCGGAATATGCTTTTCCTGTTTCCCGTATCAGTCTTCGCGATAACAAAGTATACGTAACAACAACAAAACCGAACGCAATTCCTTTATCTCAATTCGTAACTGCCGGCATGTCACGCACCGTTTGCCGTTTGCTACTTCTACTTCAGTCAGTGAATGATAAAAAAGAAGTTGCGGAGCGAATGCAAGCAATTGCACTGCGGATCACTGACTGATTTCATATAAACATGCAGGAATATCAGCGCGACTGCAGCAAGCAGCCCTCTCTGTGCATGCGCCCGCTCACTTCAAGACATGCGCTTTCCGTGGATGCTTTTCGCTGCCGCTATATTATTCAATACTTGGGGGCAGCATGTAAATATTGCCGCCTCAATATTTATCGACCTGTATTATCGACTTGTTTGCTCTTTAATGCCTTTTCGAATATATTTTGCTATACGGCTATTCAAATAACAAATATACAGAGTGATTCTTGAAAGTGGTAGGCATTAATTAATATTAATATTGTATTAATATTAAATGAAGGACTATGAAAACAATTTATTTTTATCTATAAGTTTGCGAAGAAGCGCAGCATAGAAAATATTAATCTTTTCCGGTTTAACGGAAGTTGCTACCCACTTCATTTATTTATTCGCCTCAATTTTTATATCATATTTTTATTCTTCAGTGAAGGAAACTTCAGACGATTTTGTAGACAAAAGTTTTTTTTTTAAGGTTTTTCTATTTTAAATTTCATTTCATTCTTACTTACTGCTTACTTTTGTAAAAAATAATGGATTTTTAAGGTAATTCAAGGATTCTTTTAATTTATTATTTTGAAAATTTGTTGCCAAGCTTGCATAATTTATAGAATTAATAAATATAGATTGTATTCGAGAGAAAATTTCAAGAAATAAGTGTCATAAATTGGAAAAAGCTTCATTTTTATACTATACCGCGTGTCTCATTACATACATGCTCAACGTACTCCTGTTTGTAAAAAATGAATAAGAGTCCAGGTTCACTAATTATCCCGGAAAAACTGAAAATCGACCATTTTTTTGATAATTTATCTCAAGAAAACAATTTTATGTAGGAAAAAAGTAATAATTGTTTTAATACACATTTTCAAATAGAATCGAAATAATTTCCTATAATTTCCAGCTTTCTGGAGTTTTGAGAATTTTTTTTTTCTTAATAGAAACCATAGTTCGCTACGGGCTTATTAAATACCTTATTTTTTCTGAATTCAACGATATAACTCTTTGTATGTTTATATTTGTAATTTAAGGTTGAAAAAACTAAATTAATTGAAGTAATCAGTGTGGCTGTGGCATTTAAAATGGGACTTCTCCATTGAAAATGACGTTACACAGGGTACCCTACGATATAAATTGCCATCGATAAAGTGTTCTGCCAAGAAATTACATAAAAGAAACAAAACGACTTTATTAATATTTTATTTTTAAATTACCATATTTTTCTTGAAATTACAACGAGTATTCTTTAGTTTTTATTTATTTTACTGTGTTTTTTGTGTGCTTTGAGCTCAGGGAGGCTATCGACCCGAAGGCCCTTCTGCCATGGTGATGGGGATGCCTACCCAAACAATATAAGTTTATGACTACCATCTTGCCAGCCGTGGGAATTGAACCCATGACGTTTTTATTTTTATTATTTTATTTTTAATTATTGTTAGAAAATTAAGAGTCTTCAGTTTATTTTCCCCATAAAATGATTTTTTTAATTTAACAGAATTCCTCAAAAATAAACATACAAAGAGTAACATCGTTAGAATCAGAAAATAATTAGTCATTGGATAAATCGAAAGCCAAAAACGGTCTCCATTAATAAAAACATTAGTTTTTTTCTCCAAACTCAAGTAGGCTAGGGATTTTAATAAGGTAATTGAATTCTATTTAAAAATGTCTATTGGGAACAATAATTTCTTCTTTCCTATACCAAATAGTTTTCTTGTAATAAATACTTTATCAAAGAAATCAGCGATTTTTAGGATTTTTGGGATAATTCGGGAACCAGGAATCATATTTGATTAAAGAAAAGTGAAAAGGGATGTAGGATGAGCATAAAATTTGCCCATTTTTGCCAATTTCGAATCTCAATCTTTTGAACTGTAGAAGTTGCGGGTTGAGAAAATGACCACCCTGTATATGTAGCGTTTATTTTAGGCATTTGCCTAATCATTATTATTATTATTCCCTTATCTATTGCAAGCAGATGCGGCATTTCTGCAGAATATTTTTAAACAGAAGTTGTTACAAACTTTATTCCGGGTATTTTAATAAGATTATTTCGATATTTATTAAACATTATCTTTTTTTTTAAATTACATCAAAACAATTTGGATTTTTTTGTTATGTTTCCTGTTCGTCGTTAACTTCAAATTAAAAGCTGAGGTACCTCAGAAAAAAAAGTCATATTTAATAATTTATTTAATTTCTCGTTTTAGAAATAGTATTTTATGCATTTCATAAATTCTTATTTATTAATAAAGATGTATAGAATGTTCTAGAAAAAAATTAAAATAAAAAAAAAACAAATTATAACTTAATTTTTCATAAATGAAGATGGTCCATTTATCGATGCCCTCCCGCGTACAAGAAACTCACCCACTGTACAATATTTCACAAATCTTCTAAATTTTCTTACTTTTAAATTCAAAATCCTCATAAATATAGAGATACGAGTATAATAAACGTAAGAAAACTATTTTTCCCATAATAACATTAAGAATAAGTTTACTCGTGTTCCATAGAAAATGCTTTTAACTTGCATTGTTTCCAGTTATACCAGAAGTTGCAAATAATTTTGTTATTTCAGATGGTATTTCCATAATTTTTCAATTTATTTTTTTAATATTAATTTATTGGAACGATTCTTTTTACGCTTTTCTTTTTGATTTTGTTTTCAGTTTTAATATTGTCGCTGTTTATATTCTTTTTCGATAAAATTGGTATCAGGGGATTTTTAAAACTTTTATTAACGCAAATTTTATCATTATTTTATTAATCGTTTTTAAAACAAATAAAAATAAGCTCTCTGTTTGCGGTTTATTAGATTATCCTCTTTCGTGACATTCATAAACAACGGTAACAATCATAACAACTACTGTTGGTTAGTATATCTCAAAATCTTCAGTACGTTCTCTATCTTTCTTATCATAAATGTGATCGGAGATTTCAATAAATAAATTCTTTTTCTCATTGACAAGGAATTTCCTATGAAAATATCTTTAAAATAAAATTTATAATTTAAAGTATTATAAATGTGTTGTTTCCTTTGTTTTCACTTTTTCTAATCATTTGAAGATACTAACTCTGTAAAATTGCAAGACTTTGTTGAATACAATAAAAAAAATACTTTAACGTTAATTATCCTTTAAAACTTTGCTTAATGAACCCTTAATTTAAATTTCGAATAGAAAATTCGCAATTTGAAAGGATTAAATTGTGGTTTAAATTGATCATTTTAAAGAACATAAACGACCATAAAATTTTATTACACGTCCATTTTTGGAGAAAGTTTTTAACAATACACACTAACTATTTTATACTTTATTACAAAAAATCTGCAAAAAACCTATTATTGCTTACGCCAAAAACTGACAAATATTGAAGAACTGTATATTGACTTTTGCCTTTTACATTTGAAGTGACACAAAATAATTGCGTGAAAATAAATTAGCAATTTACAAAAAGGAAAATACAAAATGAGCCGTAGATTTCGCCGCGAAGAAGATTACATTCGCCAGATTCAGCAGGAAGCCGAGGAAGAAGAAGACAAACAGAAAACGCGCCACCAAAAGTACAATGCGCCAATAGTTTGGGCACAATTGACCTCTGGATTCGCCATCACCGATATAGTCGACAGGGACTACGACGAAGTGTTGGAAATGATAAAGGAACACTTCATTCCGAACGATGTGATATGCCGAAACACGGAAATCGACGAGGACCCGGTATCGTTGAAGTCTTTCATGGAGCACATACTGTTCACCTTAAAGGACACGACTTCCATCAAAGCCGTTGTTATCGATGGTTCTTTTGTGAGCCACTCAAAATTCGGACGTGCCTTTTAATGTATCTGTCTGTCAGCAGATAACGAAGAGGAAACATTAGCAGGGATTTTGTTGCTGCGGACAGCTAAGAAGAAGGACTTCGACAGAGTGTTCAGCAGGACTATTCTGCAAGAGGGCGAAGCGAGGCGCAAGGGCGTTACCATTCAATCTGCAATCAGTCGCAAAATTGACATTTACTCGATGTTCCACTGCGATATCTTCCTCAGGTATTACCTTTTGTGCGTTAAGCCGGAATACAGGAAAAAAGGTTGAATTTTGTGACGAATTTCAATTTGTTTTGCAATTAAAATATTTTCAAGGGTTGGGATTGAGACTTTTGCGCGCCGGAATGCAAGTGGCGAGGTCATTAAATATTCATGTGGTTAGTGGAATTTTCAACAGTTTCACACTTCAAAGGGCTGCCAAAAGAATAGGATTTAAAGTAAATTAAAATCAATTGAAAATACTTCCATTAATTTTTTTTATTAATTCAGGTCATTCAGGAAATAAGTTATACGAATTGGAGAGATAAAAATAACGATTTAATTTTTAACGATCCTGGAGCCGGAAATTACACTTGTGCTTTTATGGTGGCAGTAGTACCTCCGCAAGCAGAATACGATCCATTGGTAATTAAAAAGCAGAGTCCCAAGGAATTGCAAGTGCCGAATCCGCCGAAAACGCGCGCGGAAAAACGAGCCACACTACACCAACTTTAATCGAGCGAAAATTCATTATGCAAATTAATTGCAAGGTCGCATTGCAATATTTTATAAAATTAAACATGAAAATTTCCTTTCTCTGTCCGTGTTTTCTACAAGAGAGGGATTACAGGCACTTAATTAAAAGATATCCTACTTGTTTGGTCACTTAAACTCACTCTCGATCAATCGTTCGACGGGTTTGGTGCGAAGTTGTTCGGTGCATAAATTAAAATAAGGAGGAAACATGAAAACAACTCTCATTTACTTGTGTTTACTGAAACTCGTATCTGGTGAGCTGCTCATTAAAATTAACGATGGGCAGATTGAAGGGACGAAGATGGTGACGAAAAAGGGCCGCGACATCGATGCGTTTTTGGCAATTCCATTTGCGAAACCGCCAATTGGAGAGTTGCGGTTTAAGGTAATAAAGCGATAATGTTTTTATTTAATCTTAAGGTCGAATTCATTTGTAGAAAACCAATAAATTGTTTGAAATTTAAACCGTGCATATAAAGAAAGTTTTAAAACTGTTTATCTATAAAATGAAGTGAAATTCATCGACTCCGGTTCGGATCGTTGCACCTTGTAGAGTTGGTTTAAGATATTTAAAGATCAACGTGCAAGTTCAATAATATGTAAACTATTCTATTATTATGTATAAAGTCAATATTGAAGTCGTGACAAATATTATACGACTTTTTTATCAATTTATACATAAACTAATGTAATCGAATACAATTTCGATGACCTCTGTGTCTGCTTTTGGTAATGGATTATAAGAAATTTATTTAGATGCACTTAATATTTTCTATTATTATGGTCATTCACTATAATGCTATAACTGTAACTTTTCTATTGTGACTTATTGAATAGCTTATTCAATTTCATCATTTTTGGTATTCGTTGTTTTTTTTTTACGGAAAATTCTTCGGAAATTAAATGGGCGTTTTATTTTGCGCGTGGTTCGTTGAATAATATATTGCAACGGCTTTTATTTTTCAGAAATTAGAGGCTTGGGTTGGCTTGGTTTTATTAACGATTTACAATGCTTGCTAATACATTAAAGTAAAAATTTTCTAGCGAAAATCGATGAAAAGAAATACATTAATGAGAATAAATTTACGATATTTTAGCTTTATAAGATTGAATTAATTAAGAAATACCTGTTTTTTAATTTATCTTGAAACTTTAAAAATGAACCTAATTAATTATGTTTTTCTTTTAAATAATAAAAACAAATCACAAATAAGATAAAAAAATTGCACAAAAAATCAGACGTTTATTATTATAAATAATAAACAAGACAATCAGCATATGTAAATAATTATCTTCTGAAAATTGTACAGGGTGTACCGCTAAAAGTTGCATTGGTTACTATATTTGTTAGCAATAGAGGTAGAGACTTGTTTTAACATATAAAATAAGTTTGGTAAAATTTTGTATTAAACATATTCCCGTTTAATAAGAAGATTATTTTTTTTATAATTCTGTGTTTACTGTGCAAAGTTTCCAAATTTACAAAAAAAAATCAATAAATTTTGTGCTCTGAAAATTAAGTTATTTCTTACTTTTCATGAGGTTATAGATGACTAAATCCTACCTCTATAATCAAAAAAAAAATAAGTCCGTCCTTTTAGTATTCATGTGGTTTAGATGAGAAAATTCTTTTTCCATAATTTTGTAAAAATAAGCTCGACCTGATTTAACAAAAATATTCAAACTTTGAATTTCGAATTCACAAAATTACTATTCATTGGCACCATTTACACTAATTGCACAGATTTAATTACTGGAATTTACAATTTATTTGATATTGAAATAAAAAATAAATTGGTAATTTTAAATAGGCTCCAATTGAAGACATCGTAGCAAAAAGAAGGCCCCTCTGTTTTATTTGTTCTTTTTAACTTCGGCAGAGAAGGCCTCTCTTAAAGTTAATAATGAAGTAAGCTATTTAAATTTTATTACTTTAGTTTTTCCCAAGTCTATTTTTTTAAATAAAATAGTTTAAATAAACAAACCAATTTTGAAATAAAATATTATTGGTAAATTTCAGTTCTTATTGGATTAATTTGGGAAAATTTGGGATAATTTACGCTAAACTTTTTCTAAACTAAATAGCCTAGGAATGCATCAAATCATATGACACCCTGTATATTATGACAAAATAAACACAAATGCTATAAACTAAAAGAGACACAAATAGGGCGACTTTAAGTAAACTAAAACTAATTACTATGCACATGCTTTAATTACCATTAATTGCTCCTATAATAACTTAATAAACGGCGACAACTTATTGAAGGAACCAATACCGATCGGACCGTGGAAAGGTGTCAAGGATGCCACTCAGCAGCACGGTGTGTGCCCGCAACGCAACATCTACACAAGAAATCCGATAATCGAAGGGGATGAAGATTGCCTCTATTTGAACGTGTACAGACCGCAGAAACCGAATACAAAAGATCCGCTGCCGGTGATGATATTTCTGCATGGAGGCGGATGGTTGGCATGCGGAGGCAATACGGATTACTACGGACCCGACGTCCTTCTGGACCAGGACGTAATCCTCGTGATTCCCAATTACCGACTAGGCGCTCTGGGATTCCTGAGTACGGGCGATCTGGAAGTGCCCGGCAACAACGGACTTAAGGACCAAGTATTAGCGATGAGATGGGTCCAGGACAATATTAAACATTTCGGCGGCGATCCGAACTCGGTGACTATTTTCGGGGAATCCGCTGGGGGTGCCAGCACGCATTTGCATATGTTGTCTCCGTTGACCGAAGGGTTGTTTCATAAGGCCATCTCTCAAAGCGGAACGGGTTTATGCTTGTGGGCTTTCGGACATGAAAACCATGGACCCGAACATGCGAAAAAATTGGCTGGATTGTTGAACTGTCCGGTGGATAATTCCAAGGATATGGTGGATTGTATCAGGAAAGTTCCGGCGGATAATATTGTGGCCATGGATGAAGAGTTTATGGTGGTTTGACTTGTTTGATGAATCGACTAACTAAGTGATTGATTGATGGTTTGCAGATTTGGGATAAAGATCCGATGATTCCCTTTAGGCCGGTGAAAGAAGTCGAGCATTCCGGGGCGTTCATTACCGACTTCCCGGTGGATATTATTAAATCGGGAAGAGTGCATCCTGTGCCATGGATTAATGGCATTAACAGCGGAGACGGAGCGCTTAGAGTTAGTGGTTAGTCGATAAATCTCCCATTTTACTGCGACCGTTTGCTCAGTGCGTGATGTATTTTTAGCTCTTTATGGAATTCCGCATTTGATTAAAGAGTTAAACGAAGATTTCCATAATAAAGTGGCCGTTTCCTTGCAATTTCACCAATTGGCGGAAAAGCCGGACCAAGTTGCGAGCGCAATTAAGGACTTTTATTTCCAGAATAAACAACTGGATAATTCCACCAAGTCTTCGGTTATCGATGTAAGCGCTCCCTCTATTTATTTCGTTTAATCTTAATGGCTTAATTGTTTTTTGTTTGCATTTAATGATCGTTAAGGAAGTTTTTAATCTCTAATCTTCTTAATGTTCCCTTTTCTTAGATTTTTACATCAAAGAAGATTAAAAGGTTCAAAAGCTTTTAATTTTTTTTAATTAGCAATCAGTAACTTTTATTGCCCATGATGCCAATTAAAGCATTAAAAAAAGGATAAAAAATCACTAAAGCTATAGAGATTGTAAATGATTTCAGTTATACACTGATGGATGGTTTCATCACGGAGTCGATTTGGCAACTTATTTACACATGAAGTACACGAAATCGCCAATTTTCTACTACTTGTTCGGGCATCGAGGCGTCGCCAGTTTCAGCGAAATTTTTGGCGACAAAGTCAACGATTACGGGGTCAGTCATGCCGATGAACTGCAGTATCTGTTTCCAGTTAGCGATCTGCTCTTTCCCGACAAGAAGAAGAACGAAGCCGATTTAAAGGTCACAGATGTAATGACCACTCTTTGGAGCAACTTTGCTAAATACGGGTAACTATACATTAATTTGCAATATTTAAACATTTTTTCTTATTTCTTATGGTTTTAATATACAGAAATCCAACTCCGAAAACTGAAAAGACTAATATATATTCTACAGAATGGAAAGAAGTGCAAGATGCCGAAACGATGAACTATTATTTCATTGGAGGGTATAAACCCGAAGATATGGAAAACAGAAATGGACTGTGGATGGAAAGGTCGAAATTCTGGAGAAGTTTGCCAATCCGTCCGGAAAATTACAAAGGTGGAAAGCAGGTGGCCAGAGATGAGTTGTAGTTGTAATTGCCCGGTTATTCTTCTTGTTTTGTTTTTGCATATCAAGAAAGCAATAAAAGCGAATTTTATTTTTTTAACGTATTCTTGGAAATTTAGATTGCATAACGGTTTCATTTCAGAATGATGCTGAAGATTTTCTTGGATGTTCATCATAAAAATAGCCTAAAGGGTCTTACATAAATTTTATTCTAAATTCTAATTTATAATTGATTTGCTCTAGGCGTTTCATAGGTTTTGTCTTAATTAAAACATTCATTGCAGTTACTAATCTAAAAAATAAAACCAAGATTTTTTTAAATATATTAACGATTATTTTTTCATTAAAATAATTTTCAATAATGTTAAGCATGATTTATTATCAGACATTTTCAAGTTAAATTAAATTTAATTAATTTAAATTAATTAAATTGTAAATTAATTCAAAACTTTGTTGCGCGAAAGTGTTGTTAAATTGGTTGTATAAAGTTAATATACAATGTGGTATTAATTGAAAAGCAATGTTGAATGCGCAACCGACATTTTTATTAACTATTATAATGACTTTAATTGCAACATTGAAAACTACAATTTTCTCTATATGTTTAAACTTACGCACTTTTGATTCTATTTTAAAAAAATAATTCGTCATATGCAAAAAAAGCAAAATGCAAAAAAAGCAAAACGAAAGCAGTTCCTTTTGTCGCAAAAATTAACATTAAACAAAATTAAAATTACAAATATTCTGTTAAAAAGTTGCGAGCAAATATACCGCACAAGAAAAATATCATACGTAAAAGCACACAATCAATATTTAAGAAAGAAAAAGTAAATAAATAAATTAAAACAATCCTATACAACATGTGTAACGTAAAACATTGACAGGCTAGCATTAAAAAACCGATTGCGGAAGAATGGACGTAAATACAAGTTCCGAGTGTAAAATTAAGGGATTTCGTGCAACGCTTCCGCAAATATGGGCCGTAAGTGTAAAAAATGTGCTACTGATTGGATTCGGAATGGCGTTGGGGTTTCCGACAATCTTGATTGCTGACTTGGAAACCTTAAAGGAAGATCAGCAGGAAACGTTACAAGTGACTGAAGATCAGTTATCCTGGATAGGTAATTTATTTTCATTGCAGTGCCTTTTTTGGTAATTTACTAATTCCGCAATGTAATTTTAAAATAACATTCCAGTATTCTATCAAAATTTAAATTTCATTAAATGAAAATTATTTATTCATAATTAATGGTAGTTTTGAAATTAACCAAATGAATTAAAAGTAAAGAAACTACTCATCGATTGCTTAATTATTATATCCTCCTTCGCAAACTTTCGCAAGTCTCTTTAGCATTCCTAAAACACTTTAGGAAAAACTTTCGTCATAGCAATAATGTATAATTATATTCATTTGAATGTTGCAGGCGCCATAAATTTAATATTCGTACCGTTGGGCTGCTTAAGTTCCGGCCCGTTGTCTCAAAAGTTCGGTCGCAAGCGCATGATGCAAGTCATACTAATTCCTCAAGTGCTGACATGGTTATTGTTCAGGTTCGCATTCCACATCTCGATGTTTTACATCGGACTTGCCGCATTCGGCATTCTGCACGGACTGATAGAAGCACCTGTAAATATAGACCGCGAAGAATGCACGGCACAGCTCTAAAATTACATTTTAGGTGATAACATATGTGGCGGAAGTAACCACTGCGAATTTACGTGGCACGTTGACATCCACATCGACACTGTGCACTATTTTAGGAATCCTGCTGGAATTCATCCTGGGAGCCGTGTTTTATTGGCGAACAGTAGCGCAATTAAGTTTAACGGTTCCAGTTTTAGCCTTCGCACTGCTGCTGTTCATTCCGGAATCACCCCTTTGGCTGGCCAAACGGCAGAAGAATGCCGAAGCCAAAGAAGCTCTGATTTGGCTCAGAGGCTGTCGTCACAGACCGGAACTCATCAATGCCGAATACCAAAAACTTATCTTGAGCCTTAATATCAACAACAATAACCAGCAGCAACCAAAGATGGAATTCGGCAAAACTTTGCGAAGCCGAAATTTTTACATGCCGTACATTTTGGTATCGTCCGTGTTTTTCCTGCAAAGTTTCTCGGGGATGACCAACATCCAAACATATGCTGCTGAAATTTTCGAGGAGTTAAAGACTCCTTTGAATAAATACTTCGCATCGACTTTGCTAGGCACAGTTGAATTTTTGGGTTGTTTGACGTGCGTTTGTCTTATCCGGAAAACCGGAAAACGTATACTAGCATTTACGTGTATGTCGATTTCAATTGTCTTTTTGTTAATAACAATTGCGTACTGCTATACGAAAGTGGAAAAGTATTCTTGGATTCCCTTGAGCTCCTTTCTGGCTTTTGCATTCTTCGCACACGCGGGCATTCGGGTCTTGCCTTGGGTCTTGGTCGGAGAAGTTTTTCCGAACGATATCCGTCCGTTTGCTTCAGGTCTGTCCGCAGCCACTGGCTACGTTTTCGGTTTCGCAGCTAACAAATTATTTTTTCTTATGAAAAACACCTTCACGCTGCCTGGTTTGTTCATATTTTATTGCGCAGTGACTGCGCTCGGTATAATTTGGCTGTACCTTTATCTGCCGGAAACCGAAGGCAGAACTTTAGATGAAATTTGCAAATTTTTCGCCGACACCGGAAACGCTAATGCGAGCCGTGTTACGAGAAACTCAGGATCTTTGAGTTTGCATCAAACGCTCGAAGATCTTTACGTGTCAGGGGTGGAAACTGCAAAGGCCACCACTAATTACTATCGAAAATTTTCGGCAGTCGATTCGGTTCTTTAACAATAAATGTTTTTGCAAAATGTTACTGGTTATCGCAAAGCAAACGAAACACCCTGAACTTAAATGTACTAATGAGTTTAATGACATTTGTAATTTGTTATTATTATTATTTATTATTGTTGCGCGGAATTTAGATTTAATGTTTTCGTTGTGGACTTTATTTTTATTTTTTCTAGGTATTTTGAATGTTTGTTTGCAATATATAGGAACTTTTCACAGTTTGTTTGTTGTTGCAAAATAAATGTCTATACAGAAAACACAATTTTTGTTCAATGACAAAAAGTAAACCAAGATCGTAACACAACATATTCTCAATTATAAACTCATTAAATTTTATTTTGACAAGTCTTAATGATTTGCGCGATGCTAATAACGTGTTGATAATATCGCGATTTTTTGAAGGATGTCTGTTATAAATTTATAAATCTTTTTTCTTTCTTTGGGTTTATCTTTAGTGTGTGTAAATGTTGATTAAAATTTGATTATTTACTGTTAGATTCGATCCATGTCAAGGGTATTACATTAAGACTCTGTTTAGCTGTTTAGTAAAACAGTTAAGTTAATTAGTAATTTTTTTTAACTGTTCTATGAAAAAAAATCAAGCTGATAAAATAAAATATAAAAACAATAAATACAGTATTGGTTTCTTATTAAATTTTTATGCTTTTATAATGATAAAATGAGTCCCGGAAGTAATTTTCAATAAATTGTCATTAACTGTCATTAACATAGCATCATGGGAATGACAAATTTTTTTTCAAGAACTAATTTTTTTCAGTTAATTTATAAATTCTTTGTAGTTTTTTTTTACTTTGTTTGACTGTATAGTATCATGTAATAATTAAAAAAAAAAAAAACAATGCAATTATATAATACACTTAATTTTCATTATTCACCTTATAAAAACGCTTCAACAGTATCAATCTCTGTACTGCTACTGTATGTTTAGGTGATGTTTAGGTATATTGAAAAATTCCTTCAATTATTATCAAGGAAACAATTAAATTCATTAGTATACCTAAAATACATATGTGTAGCAAATGAATCTATTGTTTTAACAAATAATACTTTGTTGCTTCCATATAATATGTTTTTCTGTGAGATCTGAATTTGGCAAATATCCTATAGTTCCGCTTAAATTTTCTCTGCGTGTTTTAATTAATTTTTGCCTTCTTCTTGTTTATCATGCATTGTATATTTATTACCGATTATCCATTTTAATAACTGTTATTAGAACTGCATTACCTATACTAAAAAATAATGTCTTGATTAATTTAAATTACCTTGTCATTATAGGGATATGCGGTAACAAAACTGAACTTATGGGTAATACAATTTTTAAAATTTAAATATAACTTTTATAGGGGGATTCATAAGTGGTCGGTCATTGATGGAGCCTTAGGCTTAGTCAAAGTTAGCAGAAGCCCAATGAAAAAGAAAAATAGCTATAGATTGTTATTCGAAGCAGAAATATTCAGACATCGTTTCTAATTCGCAATTTATTGAGTTTAAATGGATTTTTTTTGACAAAAGTAGTCTTTACAAATATGAACAAGCATACATTGTGCGTCTTAACTGGCATTTATAAAACATAATAAATTTTTATACCGATGTCTGAGAATTTAATACGATATTAATGAATGCTATTGTTACTGTTGCTGTGCTCTTCATTCATTTTCAATATCTCAAATAAGATTGCTATTGCAATGGAATAATATCAGAAGCTTAAAGAAATGCATAAAGTTGAAATATTAAAAAAAAAAAAGGATAATTGATGTGTATTCAGGGTATTTCCTTTTAATTTGGTGATTACTTTTATAGAGAGACCAATTATTCTTATTGCTATTATTTTCAAATTCCAACTTAAAATATTTTCAACATTTGGTCACTTCGTCACCTCCAGGTTATTTGGTAACATACAGGGTGATTGATTGAATATGTCCGATAAAAAAATTTAACTTAAAAAAAAAACAAGTTAGAAATTTGAAAATTTCAGTATAGCATTTTATCCATGAGACCAATCAGAATCAATATTTTTTTAGAAAAAAAAATTAAATTGTTTAAGAAGTATTACGGTTGAGTATAGGACTTACTTATTACTTAAAATTTTTTGTCCTCCATCGATTGGAATAATAAAAAATGGGACAATATTAGAAAAAAAGAAGTTTTCACTAATTTTAAATTCTTATTTTAAAGATTTTTTTTAATATACAAACTATTATTTTGAAAATTTAACAATTTCAATAGTTTTCAGCACTATTGTATTAGAATTTAAGCAAAAATAATTAATCATGGTTCATTGTGATAAAAGTTACGACCTTAGAAAAATCGCACAATTTTTTTCAATTTTGACAATAAAAAAAATAATATCTCGAAAAGTTATAAAGATAAAAACATATAAATTGTACCAAAATTATTTTTATTTTTAGGCCTATCTAAAAATATAACAAAAAAATATTGGGTGCCAGTTAAAATAATAAAATTGGTAACGACTTCCGGTATAACCGGAAATTCTACCATCTTGAAAAAATTACCATCAACACTCGTCTCATGTATAAAATGCAATACTCGTTTCCAACGTTAATTAAATCTTTATGCTAATTATTAATTAATATCAAGATATGTGATCCTATAAGTTAAATGAATTATTATTGTGCAAATTGTACAGGCCATTCGAGAAAATGCCTCAAATAATAACATTTTAATATCTAAATTTCTTTTTTTTTTTTTAAATATGGCGCAATTCAATTTTTGATTATTTTTTTGTTCAGTTAAATATCGATATTTGGCGTTAAAAGATCTATAAGGAAAGTTTTATATGGCAATTCAAAGAAGAATACCTTTGGAATTATTTTAATAAAAGGAAATTTCCATTAGTTTTAAGTTTTATTTTAGATTTTTACCCACAATGAATTATCGCAACATGCTATAAATGGTATCAAAGGATTCGTCATTAAATGAGGAATTAAAAAGTGGGGGTGGTACAATATGGTTGCCATTTGGAAAAATGGACTTTTGACCCAAAAACCATTATGTCCAAATTCTTTTGTTAATAACTCACAAAATATTAAACTTATAGCAGGTTTGCAACTTTTCAACAAAACCTTACTACATTCTGAGTAATTTAAGCCATTTCGCAGCCATCTAGATAGATTTTTAAAAATCGATTTTTTTGCAACTAAAAAAAAAATAAAAATTAATAAAAATTACATTTTTAAACTCAGAATTACTCCAAGAATCCAAAAAAGGGAAAAAACTATGGGGTTGCCATTTGAAAATCAAAAGTTAGGGTCATTTCCGGTGAAACCGGAAGTGATGTAAAAATGAAAACCATCCAGTCTAATTGGAAATGTTGCCTTATGTAAGTATACCAAATTTGGTATATAATGGTTGATAAATAAAGAA
>JASKGO010008294.1:0-17759 GCA_030556065.1 Holobus sp. GC000080 | reverse complement strand
TTTTGACAGTTTCAAGGGCAGACTAGCGTCTATATATATAGCCTAGAATTTAAGCTTCATAAGTTGACTAGTTTAGAAATTAGCAGGGGGGGGTACTACTTAAATGATCGCACTGTATAAAGCCGAAAACCCCGAAAATTAAAGGGAAGCAAATCCCAAGGACATCTAGCCGAAGGTGGAGGAAATGCATCGGAAATCCTGCAGGAACAACTTGGAATTTGAACGCTCGATGGCGCTACAAATGGGGAGAAAATTTAAAATCACTTTTAAATGTTTTCACTATTTGCTAGTGATGCAACGAATATTTGCAAATATTCGGCCGAATATCCGAATTTAACGAAAAACTGATAATCTTTCATTATTATTATTTCACATGCTGAAGAAAATTAAATTTTTGCCACCTCACATAGCTTGGGGTATTATACATTTAGTTTCTCAGTCCACCAATAATAGGGATTTCCTGTACGGTTCAAAGTTGGTGACTTTAGATTTTGATCTACGACTAGTTCCAAAAAAGGACTTGCTTGATTCAATGTTTTGAACGCTGCTTTTATTTTCTTCAACAATTTCATTGAAGCAACTCCAAAGAGAATCATGGATATTTTCATTTGAACTTTTACTCTTATCTGAGGCCATCTCTTCACCTCCACTTGAAGAATCATCACTACTTCAATTTAATTTTAAACCTTGAAGTAAAATAAAGTGTTTGTTTTTTTTCAATATCAGTTGGTCAAAAAAAAAATGTTTTAAATTTAGGATCTAGATAGGTTCATTTGCTAATGCTTCTTTTATCATCAATTGTAAAAATTTGCGTTTCAGCAGGTTTCACTATTCGTTGCAACACTACTATTTACCTACTATAAAGAAGTTAATTGCATAATTGTTTCAACTATATTGAACAATTCCCAAATATAAGGGTAAAAAAAACTTTCAAATAGAAATTATACATTTCAATTTTAAAGTGTTATATAGTTAAAAGTAGCTTCTTTTTACTTGGGCAGTTTTAGGCTCGTTCCTAGCGAAATACATTATAGAGCGAAGCTACAAAGAAGAGCTTTTAGACGGCCGGAGAAATATAATTACTGTGCGTTTTGTGATCGCGCGCGCTTTTTTTTTTTTTTTTCTATGCTCTCTCCGTGCCCTGTGGAAAAACAAAGAGGCAAAAGTAAAGAATAAACGTTTGAGCGGAAGTAAGTGTATAGATATAATGGTGGAAAAGACGGATGTGCATGTTTAAAGTTGGCCTGCCTACACACCAAAGAAACTTGTTAATTGCCTAAAGCTCCTTTTCAGAATTTTCCCCAACTTTCAAAAAGATTACGTAATTTGTCATAAATTAAAAACTTTTCATATGCATACTAAATGCAAATACAAAAAATTTGCATTTATTGCACAATTTTTAAAATTATTTAATTAAAAAATATTTAAAAAAAAACCCAAAAATAAAAATAAAATGACAGACCATCAAAAATTACACAAATAACAAAACAAAAATAAAGAAGCTCAAGTCATTTCATATTAATAGTTCAAAGTTTAAAGTCAATAAATTCAAATACGGAAACATTGAATCCCGTCGGTATTTAAATAAATATTAGTTGTCCAAAACTTTGCATAAAAGAGAAGTGCCAGCCATGAGCCATAATACTACATCCACAATCTACCACTTCACCACCGACGTAATATAGTCAAAGGGCCATTCGATGGGTCGATAACAACACACGCTCCACAACTTGACTAAAGCTTCTATATTAGGTAGAGGCTGTCCTATTACTGGATTGGGTATAATCTGGACGAGACCTCTATGCCCGTTAATTGGCAATTAATAATGAAATGGCTTTGTGAGATAAAGCACAAAATGCGCAATAATTCTCCGAAAATACTTCTACATTTATAATTCAAGCTCTTCAAGCGAATAAGCGAAGATTCGTTTAAACAAATGACAAAATTGGCATTTGTTTATCAAAGCAAAGTTGAAAAGACAACATATTAGGAGTGCTAAATAGATTTATCATCTGGTTCAGACGACTTCTTACTTAATTGCATTGGCCCGATTTACTTGGCCCCTATCTCCATTCCGCGGCGTTCCCAAATGAAATTTGGGTTCATATACCAACAACCTGTTGTCAGTACATTCAACTTGATAACACTGCATAAGCATTTCCAAAATACCAAAAGCTCCGATTCAATTTGCATATTTCAAGCAATCCATAGTTAGTCTGGATTAATTTTTTTTTTCATTTAATATGGCACAATCTTATATCTTAAATAAGAAAAATACAAGGGCAGGTATTTGGATTTCCCGATAGCTATATGATTTAAGTCCGAGACGAAGCCTAACTTTCCGTTGATTTAACCGTTAAAACATTTGCATCAATGAACGAGAAAGTAAAATGGAAATAACACACACGTCTTTTGTACTCTACATAGGGCCTGTAGTAGCCTTTAGTTTAAATTCCGTTTAGGAAATCTTTGCGTATATTACAAGTGAACCGATAAAAATGTAACACACTTACAAAAATAAATGTTTCCTTCTAGGATGGCCATTTTCTCAACCCATACATGGGCAAATTCAAAACAATTTTAAAGCAAGATAAAAAGTTAAATATACTGGTATGGGCAAAATTTAAAACATATCATATTGGTCTGTTCAAGAATCAAAAGCAGATATTTACCCTTAACTTATATCCGTTTGTAATAATGGGATTTTCCGCCCTAGTTCCCGAATTATCCCGCAAAAATCGTCATTTTATTTTGGATGTTTAAAAAAATATAGAAATTTTGATTTTCTTTATAAATTAGATTCCATTAAAAACATTTTTTTTAACCATAATATTTTTTTAAATTATTATTACAGATATAATTATAATCTGGTCATATTTGACCAATAAACAATTTTATTTTAGTTATTCATAGGATTGCGTTTTTAGCATTTCATTATCATTTGGCACTACCGCACTAAACTTAAAAAAAACAATATCAATTAAGAAAAATTGTTACTACCTCTGTCCCAAATTATAGAACACGGATGTAATTTTTGTTTAATGTCTTTTGTCTCTTTTCACTATATTTATGACTTTTTTTTAAGATGGAGTGATTAAGATTGAATGGTTAAGTTTATTTATTATCGTTAATAAAACAGGAAAGGCAAAATCAAACAAAACAAATAAAACCGCAACTTTAAAACGAAATTTCCACTTCAAATGGAAGCATTAAAACATTAGAGGATTGTTTTTATTGTTAAATCAGAAATCAGAAGAAAAAAATGGCCCGAAATAAATAAATTTGGGCATAGATTACTACTTAAATAATAATATATGTAGCATAGTTTTTCAAGATGGAATTATTAAATCCCGTTATGTTAATTCATCTCAGCTAATCAGAGATTTTTAAAACCATAATTTGAACCCAAGGGAAAACTTTTTCTAGGAAATGGTCTTCGTGGAATTGCTGATTTTCATTTTTATTTTCGCGATAAATCTGAAACCGGCTAAACATTTGTTTATTTTTGCATTCTATAAAAAAGTAGAAATTACCTATATACGGTTCAATTTAAATGGCCATCCTGTATAACATATAAGCACTACCACAACCTATTTCCTCTTCAGAAATCCCACTACAAACTAATACAATTCAATATATTCTCAGTGTAGCCTATTTGAAGTATGTTCAGGAATATTGAAAGGCATTTATTCGATTTCCTGCTTTATACAGAATTTGCTTTCATCACTATCGCTATTAGTATTAACCCTTTATATTAATTACTACTCAATTAATTTGTACTTCAGTACAAGCGCAAAAAATATAGTATTCCTTTATTCTTTCTTTAATTGAAATTAAAAAATTTTTCAATTTTATTTTTTAGTCAATTGATTAATTTTTCGATTTAAGTTTTTTATCTACGTTTTTGAATTAAGGTTAAGAAAAATAAAAAATAATACCCAAAAAATGAAATATTAAACGGGTGAAAAGCTCTGTAATCGATTAAGAACGGCTGAAATGTGCGTGAATAATCCTGAATCGGCACCGCCGTCTCCAAGATTATCCTCGTGCTCACACAGTCAGCATCACAGAAGATAGCAGAGGTATCAGCGATTCAACAGTACGTATAACCCGTATACTGAACCGTGGCAAAATCAATAGACCGAATAGAATTTTGCACATCATTAAAACTTCTCCTCGCACTTATCTGCCTATATACACTTTAAAAATATAATAGCAATCTGCAATACTTTATACCAAATGGCACCGGTTTTAAGACCGCCCCCGCCAACTTTTATCTACCAAACGATTTTTAGAAAAATTGGTTTACTTAGACATTATTTCCGACTTATTGGTATAAATTTAAATTTAAACATTAAAAATTAGGACCATTTCCGTTTTAACAAAATGTGGAGAAAAATTAAAATTAATTATCATATACTGAAAATGTGAATTTTTTTTTTCAAAATTGGTTGGTGAATTAACTACTGAAAAGGGACACACAACCTTATTTTAATTTGAAAAACAAAAAACTAATTCATTGCCATTCGAATGAAACAGCAGCAGGAAACATTTATGAAAACCAGAAGGAAATCCAAACTGATGAGTGGGTATTTATAGGATTTTATTTCAAAGCACAAACAAAAACACACATAAACCGCATTAACGTTTGTGCCTTTACATTAATGAGATCGTGCATCATATACTATAGCTATATATGAAATGAAACGTAACACAACCTCGAAACAAGGCCATTTTACATTTGGGTGCAATTAGCTCATTTAAACGGTCTCTAATTTGTATTAATTGCAATCGTCGTACACAAGCCAATGATGATTTGTTTATTGATGTGTCTATGCAATGAGGCGCAAAATCTATTAGTATTTCCGACACGCTTCAACAAAACGGCAAAATTGATTTATTTAACTAAATGTACGCGCATCATTAAGTTTTTTTTTTTATTACTAATTATTACTCAATAGCAATTATAACCAGTTTATTAAAGTATCAATTACTTTATGGACATTGAATTAATTTGAAGTATACTATGTGGTTTTATAAACAAATTTTTCTATGTGTTTGAATGTATCAATTAAAAATTAAATACTACATATGTCCCCAATTATACTATACATTTCTGTTTTTATTTTATCTCAAATTATGGCTTACAATTACATATTAATTCAATAAATTTTATTGAAACTTATTAAAATTAATGCACAATTTTAAATTTTCTTAGAAATTTCACAAATTTTACATTACTATTAGTAAAAAATTTTGAACAAAAATAGCTTTTTCAATTATTCGGATACAAATAACACTGATTTATTGTGTTATTAAAGTAATATCTCAGTTTCCTCATTAGGTGACAAAAGTTGTTCTTCCCCTGACCTCTTCATTTTACATGCAAACCTTAGTTAATTATGGAGACAGGGCAATGATTAAATATTTAAATGGTTACAAACCTACTTCACATTCGATTCGTATCATGTCTTCTTCAAAAAAAAAAAAAACAACGAATATTTAGTAATCTCTTGGTAATTAAAGTGCTTGAAAAAACGTTAGCAATTTGGTCTACCCTCTTGATAGTTTTTAAGTTTTTTAACATACAAAAAATCACTCCAACATTCAAATCACTTAGACGCATGTCTTTGATATGAACAGTGAGCTTTTCAAAGCAAATAAAATTTGACCCAACACAAATTTTCAAATTCCCCAATTCCTGTAATGCAATTTTAAATTAAAACAAATCTACTAATTTTTTAAGCAGCTGGAAATTGCATTAAATGGAGCAAAACCAACGAATGTCATATAGTGTCATATAGAAGAGCAAAGCCCAAAGAAGCTGCCCTTATTAGTGTCAAAGTGTCGACTTTGTTTCCTTTGCACTTTTACACCATATTCTATACATCGTATTATAAAGGATGATTCAAATATTTCACAATTCCTTAAGCAACGTTTCAAAATGCAGCAACTTTACAAAATTAAAACAAAACGAATTTATTGATACATCCAATTATATGATACTTCATCTAAAGAAAAATTTAAAAAAAAGCGATTTCTTCAGATACAAGAATTCAATTAATTAACAGAAAAAGAAAGAAGAAAAAACAAGTATAGACCCTGTACGACAAACAGGAGCAGACAGATATATCGAGTCAAGGAGTCGAAGAACATCTGCTGGGACAGATAAATGGCACTTTGAACTTGGACAGCCACTAGAAAAACCTCTACACTCTACCAGACTACATATACTGTATAAACGTGCGCAAAAGAAGGAATAGGGATATCGGTAAAGACAAAGCAGAAGGACTAAGAGAGCTAAGAGGACTATAGAAGCAAGCCTACACACACACGCACACCATAATTGAAACATGCATGTGGGTGCATTCTTCGAATATCCTCCTGCTGCATTCTGCTGCAAGCAACCAACTACAAACTCCGATGTCCTCGAAAATTAATAATTCCCCAGCCATAATCTATACGACAACCAATTAAAATCCTACGGCAATGCAGCGATTTTCTCTTTGAAAAAAATTACAGTAACATATTTTTTTTTTGTATTTCTTTTATTTCTCACAAATTATTGGAAAAACAAAAACTGAGCGAAATAACAAAAACAAACCATTAATTGCTCGAAAGGAAAACAACGGAAGAAACAAGACGGAAAACAGAATACAAATCGCAATGAGTGCAATGAATGAAACTGTGGTTGTATTTTACATCGCGCAAATTTGTGTCTGCATGTGATTGCTCGTGTGTGTGTGCATGGGTGCGACACATACACACGACCCAAGTAATGGCACATACAGGACGCAGGTGAAAAGCGTCAAAGTGTGTCTCTGTGTGAGTGTGTGTGTGTGTGTGTGTGTAGTGTGAGGGAGAGAGAAAGCGCGCAAACCGGGAACAATCAATAAAGCTCTCGAGGACACTCTTGTACACGCTCACACAAACACACAAACAACCCACCCCTACACTATACAAGAGACCGAGAGAGAGATGGAAGGAGAGAAAGAGATACAGACTAAAAGGGGAAAACGCCGTGAGCGGCGAAGGCGGCAGCAGCAGCAACGTTGCCGAAACACTGTCGAATTTTCCTTAAATTTCTTCGCCAAAAGAACGCAGTGCTTTTCATTCATAAAATTTCCAGCCTGCCTTTTCAGTTGTATTTATTTAGCAAAAATGTTCTCTCGTTCAGCATTTAATTGTAAACAATTGCCAAAATGTAGGGGAAAACCGAAAAGAAAATTGTCAAGGAGAAGAATTCGCGCGATATAAAAGGTACGATAGTATGCGGGGGAGTAGACATTTCATTCTTAACTCGGTGCGCGCGTATGTGCAAATGCACTCGCTCTCAATTTCACAGCGTGCACGCAGACTCAATGCATTGCCACCGTACGTCGAAGGGTCAACAGTAGTGAGAGAAGGTGTACAAACGGTAGTAATTCCGACATTGACTTTCAACGCATGCACATTCGATACATCGTCGCACACATCGGGCACCAAACTTCACTCGTTACTTCGCGAACGAAACGAACAAAAAGAAATTATGGTTCTTTTATTTCATACCATCGACACATATGCACACCAGTGTACCACCCACGCCGTCACGCCGCGAGTCCCCTTCATAATCTTTCAGTAAAAACGTTCAAAAATAAAATAATACGCTTGATCGTTGTTAATTACTTTTAATTCTTGTATAGCTTCGTCATTTAATAGAGCTTCATATGATTACTTTTAACAACACGGGCAGCTTTGTAAACTGTTTACGTTTAGCTTTTATTTCATTTGTTTTAATTAAAATTTTGCATATTTCTTTATTGGGCAATTTCAATTTTTACCGCTTCTTTGAAATTACATTTAATTGGTCAACTAACTAAATTAATTTCATTCTTAGATTATCTTATTTCTTTTAATTTTAATTTTGCACCTTTTATTTGATTATGTGCAATTTAAATTTTTATCGCTTTTCTGAAATTACATTTAATTAGCCAACTAACCAATTTATTTTGTTATTTCTAATTTTTTTGTTTAATTTTGTACATTCGTTTATGTTTACTCTCACTTTTATCGCTTTTCTGAAATTACATTTAATTAGCCAACTAATCACCAACAATTGTTATGTTTCCATTAGCTCAATAAATTCATGGAATATAATCGAAAACGTACGAATTGTTTTGAAAAAGTTAATAGCAGCAGAAAATTCAATTTTCACAATTGAATTTCCCAAATCGATACTTCGAAAGGATGTCTTTTTACACAGTATATTACATTATAAAATGCGGAAATCCCTTTAACCTTTTAACCGGTAAAATAGGATAAACGACAGCTTCAGAACTTTTATTTCAAACTAAAAATTGGCAATGAATTTTTAAAAATCTAATAAAAATATTAATATTTAAAAATTCAGCTTTTTAGCTTTATTTATCAATGTCCAAATATTCAATAAATAATTATAAATTAAAGAAAAAAGTTTTGGTTGTAAAATGGAAACCACTGAACCTCTAAAACTATTAATAAAAGCAGTGATTACTTTACGCAAACTACATAATTTTATTTTTTATGTGACAACGAACAATTATATTAGTTTTAGTTGTGTTTTAGCTTCCTTTTATTTTTCCCTGCCCTTCTTATCATAAAAAAGCAACAAATTTTAGTCATCATCTAAAACCTAAAACTTCAATAATTTAATTATCTTTTTCAAAGTTCTCCAAAACTAAATTCACATTTTTCATCACTTCAAAAGTGTCAAGTGAATAAATGAAATTACAAATTCGTTTATAATTTAATGAAAAATGTAAGGTTTGTTTTTCACCCACAAATTTTGATGCAGCAATACAAACAGCAGAGATTTGAATAAATATGTTGAGATGCACTTCTCATTTTTAGGTTCTAATAAAAATCGAAGGCAAAACTCGCAGCAAAGTTACATTCAGTTAGTACTGATCACTAATGGTCCACCCGGTATATCATCTTTTTCCTTAAAAAAAAAGGGCTTTGGCTTCTTCGCAGCCTGCTTATATCATTTTTTTTTATATAATAAAAGTGGAATTAAAAATTCCATTTAAATTTAGAAAAATGGCTTGTAATAGTTACTTTATAAATTCTATATAGAAATTATATTACTGAATAAATGATTATTGTGTACGAACTAAAAACAAACGCCCACTAAAATAATATTACTTATTTAACTAGATTGGAAAAGATTTCGAATTAAATCCCAAACTCAAAGACCATTTGGAGGCAACGTAACTTTTCTGTTTCTTCAATTCATTTAGGCACAATTAATTAAGACAAATTGGTCTTTACCTGTGGCAGATTGGCAGCAATCTGTCTCTGCAACGAATCCCGTTCCTTTTCGACGTCCTGCAGCTTAATCTCTGTATCGCCTAAACGTTCCTGCGTCTCCCTCAAGCTGTCCATCAGCTTGTCCCTTTCGTCGAGCATCGAGACCATCAGCTGCTCGAAGTTGCCATCCTCGCCAGAGAATTGCGAGCTCCTCTGGCTGATACTGTCCTCGGAGATGGTGGGCATCACGTCGCACATCATGTTCCACATTTTGTCCACTCACTTTTTTCTTACCAACTTACAGACGAATGTAACAAAACAACATCAACAACAATTATTTGGAAAAAAGGGAGAAAGAGAAAGAGAGCGGTCTCTTAGGGGAAGACTACTAACTGGGTGACCACTGATCTCACTGTTTGCGGCATAACCTCAACGCACCACCCCGTTCGACCATCGCCAGCGGTTCTTCGGCCAACGCTCTCGCGGATCCGTGCAATCGATGCGAATTCTCTTTCGATTTTTATACATGAAAACACTGAAATTCAAATGCAGCGACGACGGCGAACGGACAGCAGCACACGTTCAGCTGCACTCCTCGCGCGACTCCTTCACGCCAACAACAACGCTCGCGGTAAACGTACGGCACGCGCTTTTCGCATCGACATCGTTCTTCATTATTTGTCGCGAACATTCAGCAACTGAAACCGCCACACCTACGACTTTTACGGGCAGCAATCACCACATAGATTATCACCATCGTCGGTCTCGCCTGGCTGCCATTTTGAAGTTTCTGTCACAACGAGTGATGTCGGTAAAATTGCATTACAGAAAACGATTATTTTTAAAAACAGAAAACTAGAATCTGATAATTTTTTTTTCATTTATTTCTAATTTTGCGATGTTTTTGTACTAAAAACGAGTGTTACCTTGTAAATTTAAAATGCCTGCATTTAAAAATGTTTTTGAAGCTTTTAAAACGAAAATTAAAAATTAGTAGAGGCATCTAAATAATTTAACTGGAACTTATATTTGTAGGTTGGTTTTGTCTCGTAAAGTAAATTTAAAATTTGTTTTTAACAAATTTGCATTTGATTTTTAGTGTTTTCAATGATATTTAATAGCTTTTAATGCTTAAACAACTGTTTTATAATATACATTTATGCCCAAGTAATAATCTAAATATAAATGTATAAAAAACAGTGTTAAAAAGTTCCTCATTTTGAACTCTAATTTACCAATTATAATATTTATTACTGCCTTTCTTAGATGGAAACAGGTAAAACTAAGTAAAAATTAAGATATCATCCTAAAAAATAATACTATTTGTTTGCTACACTTAAATTTTATTACGTTTTGCAGGTTAACCATTACAGGTTTCGAAATATGACCAATAATTATGAAATCACAAAAGAACTAGTTTTAAATTCATGGGAAGATGGAATCGATGACTTTGATTATATGAGATATCAAGATGAAGAAGGTCATTCATCATTCATCCTAAAACCAAATCATGGAAACCCCAAAAATGAAAAAACAAAACAAGCCATTGAATCAGACAAAGGAATTGACTATCCATTAGATATATGGATTTTACTTTCAAATTACATAAAGCCAGAGCAAATAGGAACATTTGCTGCAATTTGTTGGACCTCTTATAGTGTGATAAACAGCGCTCAATTTTGGCGCAAAATTTACAATCGCTATTACCGACCAAACATAAAATTGCCAACAATTCTGGGCCCGACGTGTTTGCACAGAGTATGCGGCATTAAAACATTAGTAATTAGGGCTTTGTATCATATGTATGAACCGTTCGTTAGGAAAATCCAAAGCCGTTGTGATAAGAGTCATCCAAACGATCTTTCAAAGAAACAGTGCATTCTGATGTGGCACCGGGAAGATAAAAACTATTGGATTTACTATTTTAAGTTGAAACATATGAATTCTGATTGGAGTTTAAATTTACAATCGAAAAAACGTAACTTTTTGGATTTACTCGATGATGTAAATGTCAATAGCGAGGAGAATTGCAAGATATTGCAAATTACTTGTTTGAATTCCATACCTCCGCCATCAGTTCAAGGGTCAGTCAATTTCTGAATTAATTCTAAACAATTTACGATTGTTCATTTTTCAGATTGTTTCTCACATCAGTTACGGTTACTTTGTCGCAAAATTTCCGGCAAAATAAAGTGGTACTGACCTTTAGCAGTTACAGTTGCAAATCCAGCAATGATTTGAGTGTCCTTTTGGATCCTGTCGTCAGAATTAGGATCTTGGATTGGTGGCATCCGTTCTATCCGCATAGTTATAATGCTGATGTCCTGAAAAGGGACGATAGTAATGATTAGTTTACGTTTTCCTCTTCAGATTTCTATCAAATAATAAGATGAATTGTTTTATGGAATTATAATGTTGATATAATTGTTTATTGATGCTTGTGCCGATAAATACCGCAAACATTGCAGGGAAAATTGTTTGTTCCATAAATAATAATTGGTGTAATAAGATTATTACCAGGAGTAATTGAAGGAATGCTCTACTTATAAGTCTCCTACTTATTTCCGTTTATATAATTGCGACGAGTAATCACATCAAATTCTTGGCAAACTGTAACTATATTTTATTTATACATATTAATTAATTGTTTATTTTTACATTTTATCATTGTAGAAACAGAATAAATTGAATATTGTTAAATGTTAAGTTAATACCGAAGTTATTAATTTTTTTTTTAAATATTTTCAGAGTTGTTGCTTTGTTTGATAAAGCATCCGTTGCTAATTAATATGGGGTACACTTTAACCATCCAAATGTAATTTTTTTAAATTCTTTTTAATAAATGCCTTGTTTAGAATACTTCATTAAAAAAGAAAAATTAAGAAAAAGACATTTTTTTAAGTGATATTCAAATAGCCGCGCAAGCAAAAATCAAGAAACCGAAGACCGAAATAATTTGTGACCGTAATTTCCACCGCTTGGGTGGAAAATGTTTAAATGTTTGAAATGAAACACACTGTATATCGTAAAACTTACTGAAAATTGCTAAAAATTGGCCAATTTTAACGCAGAAAAGGATTTCCGGTAGCTTAATTTCACGAGGAGTTCAGTTTTCAGCTTAAAAACTTAATATTGATTGTGCTTTAAATTCATACTTTTTATGAATTTTAAATTTGTTTTCTAATTTACATTTTGTTTTTATTTTTACTTCAAAAATTAAATTAAATTAAAGGTTTTATTTGATATATTAATCAATGCAGCCAACCATTGAAATGATGAAATTTAATTTAAATTTGTTTAATGGGTATTTGCCGGAAAAACAACATAAAAAAATATATTTCTTCGATATCAGTTTCAAAAGTATACAATTGGCTATTTTCTCAATCGAAACTTTTCTGTCTGTGATTTATTTTTTGTAATAATCCACAAAATCGACGGTTTTCAGTTTTTTTCGGAATAATTCGGGACGATGATTACAAAGGCAATTATGATAAGGGTAATTTTTGTTTATTTAACCAAATCTCTAGCTTTAAAACTGTAGAAATTGACCATATTCAGATTGAGAAAATGGCCATCATGTATGCTAATTATATTAGAAATCTAATTTGAAAGAAGTTAGAGATAAGGTCCTAAGAATTACTATAACCGCTTTTACATTTTGCATTTTACTTCAAAAACTGCGAGCATAAAGTAACAATAATAATTAGGACTGAATAAATTATTGTTTATTCAACAAATACAATATTGATGAAAGTCCATTAATATTTATTTCAAATAATAAATTCTCAATCAATATTTATGTAAAATCTATACAATATTTTACTTTGATTTTACTTAAATGTTGTTCATAGAACACAATTCATAAAAATGGCAGCAATTTTCCATCATTTTATTATTTGTTATAACAATATATTAAAAAAGAATCAAGGGGAACAACAGTGCTAATCTGTTTTCGCGTCACTGTTTGCCAAACTTTTCGAAAGCTCAGCAAGCGTAACAGCGTAAAACGAAACGAATTGCGTGATACAGTAGTGGAGAGGCATATGTTAATCCCACATCAGCCCCTTTTATTCAAATTTTTCGCGAGCAGCTTTCACCGGAATTATCATTTTTTCACATAAATAACAATTTACCGCAAAGCACACAAGCGACATATGTTTTCACTACGCGAGAATCAAACAAATCAATACATGCAATATTATCTAAACGCCCACAATTTAGTTTTACCATTACAAAACAAACTAATTACAAATATACAAAAATGAAGAAGAAGATAAAAGTGATTTTCTAGGAAAAATCACAACTATTAAACTTGCGTTGCACATCGAGTGATATTTAGAGATTCCAATAAAGAGATTGTTAATCAGTGCAATAGATCTCTGTGTATGCAAACATATTTGATTAGGAGTTAGAGTGTCAATAGAGGACGAATTAATTGAATTTAACGTTTATGGGCGCTATGTGCGACATTAATTTTCCGCCTCTACAACATAAATACGGCGAAATCAATTTCTTTTGTCGAGTTTTTTTCTTTATGAGTGCGACCATAAAGAGCTTAATCTTCAGCTGGAAATATAATAATAATAACGGCCAAAAGCCAAGTGTTTGCACAATCTATCGGCAAGTGAAAAATTTAATTTACAGATTCGGCGCAAAAGTGGAAAAAATGTTTTCTTTTTGTTATTTTTTTTGTGTTTGTGTGTTCTTTTAGTGGAAATGTCCTTTAAAAATCGAACATCTTTACAAAGTATGTCTGTTAGGTGTAAATTTTTCATTCAGTGTATTAGGAGTCGTTACTCTTGTTGCAAGTCCTGTGGAAATCCTGTTTTATGACCTTAAGGTTTCACAGTACAGGACATGGACGCTATATTTATAAGTAAATCCAATTGTTTCTTTTAGAAAAGTACCTAATGTTTTTTTTTTCTTGATACATTTTTCTTAAAAATTTAGTAAAATTTTAGGAAATGTTACCTTTGTTTCAAATAATGATCTCTAGTTCTCTTTTTAAGCTGTTCTAAATTATGGTTTACAAATTCACAAATTTGCTTGATAAAAAAAAAAGAAATTTCCTATTTTTTTCAAAATCGTTGTTTCTGATCTTATTTAGTGAAAAAACTGTTCTATTAAACGGTATTGTTATAGTACATTTTAAGAATCGTTACATTTAAAAACAATAATTCATTTTAATTCTAAGACAATTCGAGCTACCTGTAATTTGCAAAATGAGCTCATTTATTTTATAAATCATCAAAATTGGAGTAATAATAATCATATTTTTGTTTTTACAGTATTGTTTCTTTTTTGACAAAGAAAACTATTTAATGAACAATAAAACCGGGCCAGGTCTCTAAGCAATCTATTTTACAACTGAAGTTTTGATTTTTTTTGGAGTTCTCGAAAGCTTAAAGACTTACTCAGAATTTGGGCAAGTGGGAAGTATTAAATAGTTTACTAACAACGCTAACTTGATTGTATTAATTGTAATCATATTTGACTTAATTTTTACGTTTCAATTTAACGCAATTTCCACAAAAGTAAAACCAATATTATATATAAATAAAAAAAGAGAAGCAAATTGGAAAAGCAAAACAATTAATATTTTTAATTGAAAAATAACGATATTATTATTAATACTATTATTAATTTATTTGGTTTATTATTATTGGAATTTACATTCAATTGAAGAAAAAAAAAATCATCGGCTAGTCTGAATGTAAATTTCGGGCTATTAATTCATCCCCAACATCTCATTACACCAATTTACGTGATTAATATCCGGAGTTTCACTAATTTTAACCGCGAAACAGAGGCACGCAAATCGATTTTAAAGTACTGGCGTATGAGGGATGCTTTCATACAATATGTATTTATCCGTCGAATAAATTCAATATTTACATTAGAAAAATAAAGGTCCTTTCATTGAAAAAAAAAAGATTAAATCATTATTGACAGAAAAAATAAAATTAAGTTTCAATTTAATAATTATTTATGTTTATTATTATACATATTTTCTTACTATAAAAAATCGAAATTTTTAAATAAAATTAAAAAAAAAAGTTATGTTTTGATTATATGATGCAAATATTAATACAAATTTAAGACTAACCAATACCAATGAAAAAAACAATAAACAATTTTATGTTCTATTCGCATTGCAACATTGCACTAAAAATACCAATACCACAATTTGACATAAATAAGGCTATAACATTTAAAATTGTAAATTGCAAATTGTAGTCCACGGTACAATAATTGACATATGAAGCAATTATTACTCATTTTCAGTCGGGTTAATTTCCTGCTCAAGCAGATAGCACAATTAAATTTCTCAACTTTTTCATTTAATTATAACACACATCGCATTAAAAGGGCGCGCGCTTCGAAACTGCCGGCGAATAATTCTATAAATTTTAATTTCACACCCACTACTCATTTCGGAAAATTTCCATTTGCCGAAAGCGCGCGTTAAATAATAATAATAATAAGAAAAAAGAACACACAAATTATAAAAACGATGAAAAATTGCTCATGTAAATGATGAATTAAAATTTGCCGCTAATTAAATGCCTATTTTTCAGTGGATAAATGTTGCTTGCAGGAGGGTGAAGATTTTTCATTGCAGACTCTTAGATAGTAATTTTTTTAATTTTGAATTTTTAATTATCAATTATTATGGAAATAAGCTAAATTAATTAAAACTTTCCATTGTTTTTAAGTCAAGTTACAAAAGATAATATTAACTTAAACGAAAACAAAATTGCTTAATTTACACATAGTGCATTCAAATTATTATTTTTTAATAACTTTATTAATTCATAGAAAAATTGATTAAGAAGACAACACAAAGGCATTTAATGTTTTAAGCAAAATCCATCATTGGCAATTTATAAACCATTCAAGTATTTCTAGATAAGGATATTCTGAAGAACCTGCGAGAGGCTTCTACCGGGAAAGAGAGAACAAGAGAGGTAAATGTAGTAACAAAATGCTGGATTGGTCGAAGGGTGGAGCGAGCGCCGCGACGCCGACGCTCGTTGCGATATAAAAGTAAGAGAGCTGAATTACCGCATATTATTACCGCTGGGGTTGTCGTTCTCTTCGCAGCAACAGCAGCCAAAATCCGAAAGTTTCCAACAGCATCAGCAACAGCAACAGTTTTCCGCCGGTGAAATCTCTCAACTGTATAATTCGCCTATAGTTACCCAATTACGAAAGACTACTTGTTGCTAAAGGTAGGTTTTTCATTAGTATACTTAATGGCATTTGAAGCTAGACCATTGAAATCATTAATTAATTTATTATATACTAAAGAATTATTCGCTTGTGTTTTTCTCAGTTTTTTTTTTAAGTTTTTAAGTGTTGCTGAGGTTAACCCAAAAAATTTAATCGTTGAATTCGGAACCGATTCATCGCAAAAAGTTAAAATTAATTTATAAAAGAGAATTAATAAAATGCTCGAGGAATTAGATTTGCCTATGTCAAAACGCTTCTATATCATATTAATTTTCAATAAAGAATTAAAAATATATTCGAGCAAAGATTAGAATTTTTTTCAAATATGTTTATAAAGTGTTTTCAAGAAAAAAATGACTATTCATTTATTAATAAAAATCAAAATTTACCACTTAATTTTTTTTTTACTGAAACCAGGAATCAGAAATATTTTGCGATTAAAATCTGCATATTTGTCCCCTTTTATCAATTCACTTTTTATGAAAATATTAGCAATATTATCGTTTGAAAAATTAATCAATTAAACAATTAAATTGATGCCTTAAAAATATCACAATTGTTAAAAAAAAAGATTTAAAAATAAAAGCAATGAAAGGAAATAAGATAAAAGTACAATTTTTAAAAGTTTCTCGTGTAATTCAACACCCTTTTACAGATAAGTAAAGACATTAAGCAGCTCTAAAAATGAAGTTTATTGTTCAATAAAATAAACGGCAAGTTGCACTCGAAGGAAATCTAATAAAAACTGTACGTGTCTTCCATTACTGCCAATTGCAAATAATATTAACAACACATTGCATTTTAAAAATAAATGTACTTAATTTTTTAAATTAAAAAATAATTTCATTTTATATTAAAATTAAAAAAGGAATTATTTTTATTTTCATATTGAAAACCAATCTTATTTATCTTCCAAAAAAGTAAATTTATAAAATGTGGAAATTTCATTAAGGACATGTTGATTAAAATATTATCCTTTAAGATTTATAGAAAATCCCAAGGATTATACATTAATTATATGCTCAAAGCACAGAAAAAATACAATATCTTATACAATACTTCCATATTTTAAACAACATGGAGAGTATTTACTGAAATTATTAAACAAAAATAAATTAATTAAAAAAAATGACTAAATAAAAAAATATACAGTGCGATCATTTAAGTAGTACCCCCCCTGCTAATTTCTAAACTAGGCAACTTATGAAGCTTAAATTCTAGAATATGTATATAGACACCACTCTGCCCTTGAAACTATC
>JASKGO010008293.1:0-11550 GCA_030556065.1 Holobus sp. GC000080 | reverse complement strand
CGCATTCAAAATACCAACTTTTGAAACTGAAACTAAAAAAATATCCGCAAATAATGTTATAACAAACAATGTCTGAAGGAAACTCTGAACTCCTTCAAACAAAGCTGTATTTTCTTTTGGAACAGTTGCAAGAGATGTCCAGGGAACTCCCCAGGTAGAACTGCATCAAAAGCAGCACAAATTCTTTAATAAATAAAAATTTTGTAGCAAATATCAAATGAGATTGCCTTACGAGATGCTTTCCAGCTTAGCCCAGGTTCTTTTAGATGATACTGTGTCAGAAATAGTGAAGGGACTGATGGATATTCAAAATGTAACAGAGCAACATTTATATCAAACCCGATTAGAAATAATCAAGAGACAAAAAGGTTTTTATATCAAATACAAGTCAATCATTTAATTTACAAAGAAAAATAAGGTAAAACTTTACATTTTAGAAGATGAAGAAAAATTTCTACTAGAAATGGAATTATCTGGAGGTGATAAGGTAGAAGGACTGAAACAACTCATAGAAACCCAGAAAGCTGAACTGAAACAGTTTGATAAATCTGTTGCATTGCAGTTAGACGAAAAAGTAGCAGATCAGCAAGCGACTTTAGAACAAGCAGGAGTTCCCGGTTTCTACCTGACTAAAAACACCTTGGAAATCCGCCTCCAAATGTATCTCCTAGATTTTATTCTAAGACTGAGCAGTATGACATTGCCAAGTGACTTGCAAGTTTCCAGTTGAATTAACTGCAATCGTTTTTTTTTTTTATATATTTTTAAGATAATTTATTCGTCTGTAATGGTAAATGAAGTATGTAATTTTTGAAATGTATATTTCTTATTGTTCACATAACATTTCTGCAACATTTGCTATGTCTAGAATTTGTATCCATTAATAATATGTTTGTTACAAGATTTTCCGCCGAAAAAATATCGATTTTAAAGTCAAAAATCACGTAGTATACTATGTAGAATGTATCTTACATGTACAAACTTAAGTAAAATTTTATACGAAACATATATCTTATATATACCTATAGTTTTTTTTGTTTTGACAAAATGGTCATTTGCACAACTCAGCGATAGAAATTCGGTAAAAATTGGTTTTTTTACGTTTAAATACAAAATGTTAGGTTGGTTTTTATGACTTTAAAATATCTGCAAATGTTTTTTTTTTTACTATTTACACTTTAGTAAATGCTTTAATGTTCTTAAAAACGAAAACAATTGAAAAATTTCCAAAGAAAAATGTTTTTTGGAAACCCATAGCTAGAAACTAGAATATCGTAGTTTCTTTGAGTTTCCGCAGTTTTAAACAATTAAAAAATACAAACAGCGGTATCAAAAATGTAAAATCTAAATCTTCATGAAAGCAAACTTTCAAAGGGTTTGAAATAGTTGTAAAATGAATTGATTTTCCCTTGAAATCCCCAATTTTTAGTCGTGCAACTCACCACTTTGCTCAGTATATATTTCTAAAATACATTTAGGTATAAGAAGCTTACGGCTTACGTTATATATTTTATTTATAAAAGTATATTCCGCTGATTAAAAAATTTCGAGCAACGTACGAAAATAGTTCTCGCAAAATATACACTGTGATTATTGCTGCAGCTATAAACCAGACAAACAAATCAACAAACAAAAAAAAACTCTTATTGATGTTCTTTATCTATAAAATATAAATTAATTTAATATACAATTAATAAACAATAACTGTGTGAACATAAAGATATTACACTTAATACTTAACTTCTCTTTATATGTTAGTAAATAAATTGTTTAGTTTTAATAAAAATTACGTATTTTCTGATTAACTGAAACAATTTTTTAGTTTTTTTTTTTCAATTGTTCTGTTAAAAAATATGTAATCTCAACGTAGTAACTTAGAAATCGATTATCAGGCAATATTTATTACTCCTTTTTTCGATGATGCTAATAATAATAATAATAATAATAATGAATCTTCATTTGCGAAATTGAGTGTGTGAAAACATGAAAGACACTGCTGAAGAAGAGGTAATCAGTTACAATTATAGTTTTCAACAATTTCGGTCCTGTTAGTTTTTTTCTTGTCCCCACGAAAATCCCAACGAATTGAACAAACGAAAACAAATTATGGCAAATAAAAAACATCGTAATATATGTTTATAACAAAGAAGAAAAACACATGGAAGTCAATATTTCAACAGAACATTAAGCAATAAATTAAACTAATAAATATTTACACAAAGAAGCGAAATGTAATAATGGACAATTTTTACAACATTGATAATTCTTTTTGCTTGTTTTTTGTTTTACGCGCGCATTATCATTACATTATATATTTTAATTAGTAAAAATTAATGGCAGCCGATGTGCACTGACGGCAGTTTTTCCCTAAATATTGGTAACCGAATTATTGCAATTATTTCTTTTTTTGTTTTGTTTTTGTTATTCCGAATAAGCAAACCTCTGCTAGATTTTTGTGATTTTTTGTTTTTTACAAAAAATATGTCATTTTCAGCGTCTGTGTGATATATACCTTTCGTTTTTTCTTGTTTTTTTTTTTACAGTAATAATATATAGTTTATATTCTAAAAACTCTCAAACATCAATATATATATAGTTTTTGTTTAATTCTTTTTTTTTTTTATAGAATATATACGTTTAGATTTTGCCAGTGTTTTGTTACGCCTTATATATTTTTTCTTTTCTGTTTATATGTTTAGGTATATTGTGGGTATTAATAATATATATAATATATATTATATATTGTACTCTTTTACGTTCTGAGATCTAAAAATGGTAAATAATATTATACTATATACTCTTATATAATATCTATGTATGTATATAATATATCTATATGAATGTATATAACTAACTCTATTAATTGTATATAATAATAATATGCAAATATAATAAATATAGAATATGTTTTCAATGTATACATAACTTTAACATGTAAATAAGAATTAAAATAATTATTTTCCTTTCTTGATGCAATTTTTTTACTCGTCAAATATATAGTAATAATAAATATATTGTATAATGCCATTAATTATCTAGTTTACTACTTTTTTACTACTTTGCAAGTAAAAAACATTTTTTTTTAATATAAATTAAATAGACGATAATTTTTTTTTTTGACAAAAACAAAAAACGCAAGCGGAAACTGTAAATAATTTAATTGTTTTATATTACGACAATGAATCTTGGTGCACTCTTGATAATTCATGGCATTATAAGTGTTTTGTTTTATTTATCATTAACACATAGATAATATGCAAAAAAAGTAAACTAGAAAAATTACCATTTTGTGAGGGTAATAATAACACTTACATTATTTATGTAGTTTTCGCATATATAATATACACATAATATATATAATCTCTCGCTTAAAAGTTACGTTTCTTAGGTAAATCACTTATAAATACGTTATACATAATTTTCATCGATACTCGTCTATTCTATACGGATTAATTTTTTTGGAAAACAATTAAATCTGGGTCTCGTCCAGAGCGCGCATTAATAATAATAATAATAAAATGGCAGTCGTTAATTAATGATCGTCAGTTATAATGATTTTCCTCTCTCTTTCTCAAACTTTTTTTTTGTTTTTTTCGCTAACAAACTACGTAATGCGAATGAATGATTTATTTTTTCTTCATCTTCTTCTTCAAATATATATTATTTATATTTTTGCACAGAAAATAATTGCAAGATGCAATAATGTCCATTTTGAATGTGTTCATTAGCCATCTTTGATGAGCTTTCAAAAAATGCCAGGATTTTTTGCTTGTGTCAACATCTTTGAGTATGTTAATGATAAATAGGAACGCTTGACCGCTTGCCTTTGGACTCTCAAAAGATTCTGCTTTCTGCTTTTGCAGTCCTTTAAGGGATCGAAAAAAGCAACTGGTCAAGCGACCCGAATGCTCTTTAGAAAGCCAAAGATGGCTCCGTCCGCGTTTCTAATATTAATATCGACATTACAGCTTTGTTTTTGTTTCTCAGTTTCTTTTTTTTTTTTTTTCTTTAAAATATAAATATATATATATTCTATATATGTTTTGCTTTAAATTATGCACGTAATTATTGTGTAATGCAAACTCCGACTGTTTAAAACGACTAGCACAAGACGAAGAGTGTACACAGTCGTTTAATGTTTGTTTTTTCTTTTCATTTTGTTGTAGTTGTTGTTACTTATGGGAAACGAAATACGAGCGAATTTTTAATTGTGTGTTTTAAAACTACACCCGCAGTCTTTTCGTTGTTGCTTTTCTTTGTGCCCTAATAGCCGTTTTGTCGCCACAATTATTTTTGGGGGGCCGGTATGAGATCCAACGCCATTTTGTCGAAGAGAAAAATTAGGCAGTTTTGGTGCGCTTCAAAGGGGGCCGTATGGAGTCTCAAATTGGTGTGTGGCAACAAACAGCATTATCGAACGACCAACACTAACTAGTGCCGAGCAGTTCTTTTGCGAAGCGAAAGAGGCACTCCTCAGTCACCGAAGCGGCTGCAGGCTTTTTTCCATTTGCATTGCGTGCACCACTGCTCCTTGTGTTCCATGCCGTACACCTTGCGGCACTTCTTGTTCTCGCCGCGGACGCGACGTGGGGATGCCGGCGTCTTCGGACTGTGCGGTCGCGGCGACAGTTTCAGCAATTTGTGAGGCGACTGCGGGATCGCAATCGGACCCGACAGATACTGTTGGCGCAACGAGCCGACCAACTGGCGCTGGTACTCGGGGTCTTCGTGGGGCGGTCTGGCCATGTCGCGATGGCTCAGGGTGGGTTGCAATTGCGGGGTCGGTTTCAGGGCGTTCGTGCCGACACTGCTAAGTTCCAGTTCGTCGTAATAGAATTCTTCCTCGTGTTCGGGGACGTTTTCGATACCGCCAGGTCTGAAATGAAGACATTGCCAATATAGAACTACTATTTTTTTTACATCCCTTAGGTAGTATTAGAGAAATGAAAAGGAAAACTTTTTGTATATATGTATTGTTTGGTATGGAAGTCCTTTTTAGACCTTGATTGTGAAATACGGCTAGACAGGTGGCAGACAGACAGCCGGTTGGTTGGTTTGGGGTGGAGGAACAGATTATGTTGGAATTCAAGAAGCAGAGGGTCGTGTTTTGAAATCAAAGCAGGTTGCTTTACTGTCGCTAGGCTTGAAAATCGACAGCAATGATTTGTTAGTGAAAATTGTCCACTTTTTTTAATTTTTTAATGAATAATCAAAATAAGTTTTAATTTAGAAGTTGCATTCAGTTTTATATCTCTATCATCTAGCCTCATTAAAAATTTATTTCGAAATTTCAATATTCACTGTGGCGTTATTTTTAGTTATTAGAAAAAGTGATCAAAAATTCCCCAAAAATGGCCTAATCTTCATTAAATTGCAGACTAAACGGACGATGAACTAACAAAGCAGCAAAAAATTATTTCTCTCCCAACAAAAATGTGGTTAAAAAATTTCGTATTTCCCTGTGACTAATGACAAATTAACTTGAAAAAGCGTATTAGCAGCCCGAAAAATGGGCCAATCTTAAAGTAAATCAGTCCTAAAGTGGACGACAAACCAATGAAGCGGTTACAATTAGATATAAATTAAATCTAACAAATAAAATTGATTTTAAAATTTCAGATTTCACCTAAAACATTTTTAGTAACAGTGCTAACAAAAAATGTGAAAACAAAAAAAAAAACTGGAAAAGCAAGCAACTGAAATTAGATTTAGATTTATCTGATATAGATTCAGTAAAAGTTTCATCATCGATCAATTTGTTAAAAGCAAAGAAGTCTTAATTAAATGCAAGCCAAAGCTGTAAACGATGTGTTTGGCGTTAGTAACAAAAAGTTTCCAGATTTTTTTGGCAATACATAACGGATACTTTTACATATCAATAAGTACACATCAGATGAATCAATGCAAAAGGAAGCAGCCTTGAAGCAACAAGGATAACTGTACCTCGTCACAAAAAACCAATTATTGTGTACGTGTTGTGTAATTTCGAAAACCCACACACATACAGACCGGCGGAATGTGATCAATGCAAGAACGACAAAAAAAACACCAACCACACCGTTTCCCCCCTCGCCCGTTGTTGAGGCCGAAATTGTTATTAATAACATTAAGCGAACGCCAAGGCCGAACGACAACCTTGGCAAGCTTGTAAAAAAAAATTACATTCGCACTGCGTTAAATATTGCGGTGGTACCCGAAAACCCGTTAAATTCGCAAACCAACAGTTATGCATACAAATGACTGTACCGAGTACCCAGTACATGAATCCTCAAGGTTGCCAAAAAATGAAAGAGTAGAAAAATCTTACATCAAATGCTCGTCTCTGATGTGCTCCTCCATGGGTCCGCAGGCCTTTGTCACCTTTCCGCATCCTGGCCAGGTGCACTTGTACACAATGCACGAAATGGACTGTAACAAAGAAACATCCAGATCAATAAATCTGCAAAGAGTGCGGCTACCGAAACAAGAAAGTTGAGTTTGCAAGGAGCGCACAATGCATAATTCCAAGGTAAGTGCGCGACAAACAGCTGATAGCTAAAGCACATTTTTTTTCTTTTTTTTATTTTTTGCGGAGAAATCATCATCGATTCATGTGGAATATAATATTACTCGAACGAAAGAGCGCTTCTTCGTTAGTCGGCAGAGGGATCGATGGCTCGATGATGTTGATGATGACACCCGAGGGGAGGCCAGAAGAAGCGCGGCAAGAGAGGCGCGCACCACACGACCAAGAAGAGATTATGCGCCGTCGTCTTTCCTTTGTGTTGCGTTGCTTGCGGGGCCGGTTCATCGCAATCAGCTGTTCAATGTTTTCCTTCCATCTCTCTCTCTCTCTCTTTCCACCGCCTCGCATTTCACTACACTGCTCAACAAGCGCATTCAATAGAGGGCACAAGAAAAGTAAAATGCAGGTTGTTTTAATTCTCTTTCAGCGCCATGCATTAAAGAAGAGGAAAAAGGGCCCATATGTGGTGTGAGAGCAGAGAGTTTAGGGGGCGCACATTTTTTGCCGCATTACAAAAACCAAACAAAGGTCAACGAATTCAAAGAATTGATGATGATAGAGGGCAAGCGGCAAGGCAGGTAGTGCTGCATGCATCTCACCCCGCGCCGTCCCCCGCGTACACTGCACTCGTTCTCTGGATGTAAACATTGGGGGCAACGGCCTCCGTTTGTACACAACACAACTGCTGCTGCTGCTGCTGTTGCTGTTGCTGCTGCAACAACATTCCCCTACTGCGTTTTATATGCTGTGTGTTGTGCCAGTGGAAAATCCTTCATGGCGCACGCTGTACCGTATAATTAGCATAAATTTTCTAATAAATTTTGCATGGAATCCAAAGCGATCGTAGCTGTTGTTTCTTAAGAGCCGCCAAGCGCTGCGCACATTAACTATTACCATTTACCATTTATTCCTTGAAAGGATAACGCAACAAAGGACAAAGAGTTTCACGCAGTTTTTCTTGGTCCTCGCAAATGGAACCATTGGGGACCATATTGGCATTTAATCGATTGCGAAAATAGATGCAGAGAGGAGAAATAATCACAAATTATGACATATTACATGATGAAATGCATGAAATCATCTCGAAATTAAATTTCCTGTTGTATCTGCATTAAACAAAGAGACTTTTATTGCATTCAGGCAGCCGTTTAATTTTTCGGGGCGGCATTTTGTTTTTCTTTTAGCACGCCGCGCAAATTATGGGGACTTTCAGCAGCGCTATGGGAAATACCGCTATTTATTGCGATTCATCCGAAAGCATTACACAATAACAGTGAATTACAGAACGGGCGATCACAATGAGCGCGATTTTCGGGGGGACGGGCAGAGAGTCAGTGGCTGTTCGAATGAGGAAAAAGAGGTGCGCGCACCCATTGTGTAAAAACTGAAAAAGTATAAAACAATGACCCGGGCGATCCATTAAATGGAACACATACACATACTGATACAACGGTTATTGACACAAAATAATAATCGATCGAAATCGCAGTACAGCGCAATTACCTGTAATAATCATCGCTACCCATTTTTAAAGATACAGGGTCTTTCTTCACTTTTAAATCTTCTTTTTTGATTTTGTTTTTAGGAAAACCATGTAAAATGATGTATGGAAAAATTAGAAAACTTTATCGGGGTTTGGGAAAACAGTTTGAAAACCACAAATGAATTTTTGATTAAAACCGGCTAATTATCACCAACACAATGTATAAACTTTGCAAGTTCTTTGTTTCTGCGCGCAAAACCCATATCGAAATATTAGCCGACAATTTCCGGAGTTGATTTTCGTGCCAACTTTACAGTCACGCACACCCCATCATCCTTCACATTGGAAAAGCAACGGGTTCCTTTTGAGGAAAGCCAACCAACCAACCACCCAACGAAACGGGCCGGAAACAAATCTAGCGAGACCGCATTAGAAACAAAGAAACGGCAATTTCGGTTAGTGGAACGTAATAATATAGATAAGTTTTTAATGTGGAGCAGAGGCGGCGCAGATCCTAGGGCTAGGCCAGGCCACGGTCGCGCTTGCTAGTTGTCCTCGTTCATCGTCACAGTCGCACTCTGTCGTCATTCGGTACCTACGCAGCGAGCAAGCAGCAAGTTATAAAGAAGTGGTGCGCGCACCACCGCCACCAAACTAGGCCATGACGTAGTCGGGGAGCGCAATATGGCGACTTTGCCACCCCCTGCTTCACGGCCGCCACCGCCGTCCGATCAATATGTTTATATACAAACGAGTGAGCCACGTGCATGCCCTATAGCCGCCTCCGGCTCCCCTCACTACGTATATCTTCCACTGCCACCGCTGCCGTTGCTTGCTTGCACTAAGGGTGGCATTTTTTCGCTCGGCAACTTTTACTTCCTGCTCCCCAAGTAGGGTTTATTGAACTTGCCTGCAACTCTACTCTATCATCTCTTTGTAGATAGTGACTTATTATAGGTAGTTGCTAACGGTGGTGAGGTGAGCGTTGGTGGATGACATTTGTGGTAATAATGCACATCGAAAGTGTGCTAACGGTCCGCAAGCACGCTATTTTGCATTGTAATTGGCCAAATTAGCCGCGCCAAAATGATACAGTTTTATAAGCCATAAATGGCTCGAACCAATAATAGTAGTACTAATAATGAGCGACAAGAAATGAAATTTTAAATTCAAATCGCATTTGTTCTTTCTAAGTTTCATACAATTTCTTTTGGTAATATGTAATATGAGTTGGAAATACAAATAAAGTTTTCTTTTGTTTGCTTTATAGTATTTATGTAGTTGGACTTCTTTGTGTTCCTCCTTTGTACTGTTCTTTATTTGTCAATAAGTTCGTAACGCGGCTGAAGGAACAAATAATGATAGCTGTTTAGATTTATCACACTAAAGAGTAAGCACAATTTGATTAATGAATCCACTTAATATGCAAAGTATAAAGAAATCGACACAAAAAGTAGAAAGTAAATGAAATCGAGTCCAGAATTGCGTCATGTACTTTTGTGTAAGTAACTAAATGACATTGGACCAAAAATCTAATCTTTTGTTGGAGAGAAAGAAAAATAAAAAGACGCCAAAGTATGTTAACCGTAAGAAACCGTCCATGCAAACCAATTAGAAGAATTCGATATAAAGAAATTGTTTTGTTTTTTTCTTAATTTTTGCAAGAAAATCAAGCAAGGGAAAAAGAATGGAGAGTAAATTACAGTGAGATGAATAATAGCTGTCGATATGTTGCAAGTCGGTTGCAATAAGTAGCGCTTGTTATAAATAATAATGCATAAGGTAGGTGCTTATTACGAGTGCCAGGAGAAAGATTTTAATCGAAACACAATAACAATAGTCGCTGCTGCTGCTGCTGCTTCTATTGCTATTGCTACCATATTATTCTTTCCAACTATATAAGAAAAATCGTTCGAATGTTGTTGCGCCAACATACATTTATCATTTCAATTGCTGCAATTTTTCAGGAAGCTTTCAAATTTTATTTAATGACAATCACAATTCAATGAAATCCAAATTAAATAAAGTAGTAAAAGTAATCGCGGATAAACTAATTAGACTGCACTTTGGTTTCTTATATTATTCTTCTGGTGGAGGAACTAAGAATTTTCTATTGTTGGGACATTTTTTGAAAAACTTCTCGAAACTTTTCGATATGAAAATTCGCAAAAAAATTGTCAATTAAACGAGTAGAATGAAAAAAAACATCCAACTGACTTCTTTAAAATTATGTTGAAAATTTTCAATTATCGATGGGAAAGAAGAAAAGGCAACAATTTGCGCCATCATTAAAAAAATTGACCTAAAAATGGTGAAAATATCATAGAATACAATTAACATTGCAATAAATACTATTAAAGTTTTAACCCTTTCAATTTTAAATTTTGTCAGGACCTTTTTAAAGAAAAAAAAGTAGTTTCCAGTAAATTTGCAAAAAAAAAACATTTTAAGAAAAATTTAATATTTTACAAGGACACTTTTGCTTATTTTTTAAACTGCCCAAAACAACTTCTTATTTGTCCAACATTGGGATTACTTTGCAAACTACTTTTGTCAAAATAGAGCCTCCAGTCCTCTAAGGAAAAATCCAATATTTAGCCCATACAGATGAGATCTTTCAAAGAAAAAGCTCTTGAAAGCAGTGACGCATCCCTAAAAGACGCTTAATCGAAATTCTTGACCAGTGACTCACACACACATACGCACAAACATATAAAGCCCCCACACACGCAATGGCCTCTGATGCAAAAAGGTGACGAACGAGGAGGGCTTGCAATATAGGGCAAGACGCAATAACTCGTAGGTCGACGACCCAAAACATTGAAATTCGTGCGGATTACATTTTCATGCATACATCAGCGGCGGTGCTGGTGGTGATGGTGCCAATCAAGGGCTACCTGGAGCTAAATCACACGTTACACAACAGGCCAACTATAAACTTCAATTAACATCTAACACCCGAATCCCGATACACATGCACACTCTTGAAAAAGAGAAGAAATTAAATTTGAAAGAAGCAGCAACAGCAACAGAAACAGAAGAAGCAACAGAAAAAGGAAATGAAAGAGAGAAAAAAAAAGAGGCAGAAGAAGGCAAGTAAAAGAGGAAAACACACGTGCGGCCTACTTATTATTTTAAGTGCTTCTTTAAATGTTGCTGCTCGTTTGAATTGCATTTAGATTTAGAGTATACATAGAGAGCATAGCGCGGAGAGTGTGTTTCAATTTACTACAAACGCATTGCGTATTTTCTTTTCGTTGCGGCCTCCGAGCAGCAACAACGTACCGGCAACGCAATATATTTCGCGCAGCAGCCGGTAATAAGCGGGTCACTAATTGCAAGGTTTTTTTTTTTCGTTTCGTTGTTGCTGTAATAGTAGTGTTGCTTGTGTGCGTCCTTGCATTCGCCTCTCGCGTTATGTAATTAGTGACATTTGCCAAAACTAACAGCAAAAAAATCTCTTTTATCTCGGCTCATGTAATGCGAATTAAGTCATTGGAGTTGTTAAAGTTTTCCGCTTAAATGCGCGCGCGGCTATGCGCTCAAAATGCAAAATTCAAAT
>JASKGO010008291.1:0-85233 GCA_030556065.1 Holobus sp. GC000080 | reverse complement strand
GTAATTGTTATGAATAATTATAGTATATATGTATCTAAGAATGAAATGTAAAGGCAGTTAGTAACTTGTACAGTTTCAATAAACCGGCTAGTGAAACCTCAACGAAGCACATGCTTTACTTACTACATTATAATGCGCCGTCAAACAAAGCACACGCAACGCAACTTGAAAATCTCTCAATCCCCTTCATTCTCCCACGAAACCCTTCTATGCATTAATAATTATGCCTTTCCTTTCCTTATCCTTATAGTATTATAGTAGTACATTGACTGATAATAATCATAATAATAATAATATTAATGGTAATAACGAAACGATTACTAATAATCTAATGACAAAGGAATTAATTAGTATTTAGTAATCAGTAATCAAAGGCAATTTAGGTTTGTTAGTTTTCGTATAATGTAGGTACAATTAATTATTCAAAGTGAAATGAAAAATTGCCTACTTCTTCATTTAGTAATTTCAAGATTTCAATGGAGATAGTAAAGATGATGTTGAAGATGATTTGGGGAAATTTGCCGAATTGTTACAAGTACCATCAATACACATAAATTTCTATCTGCCAGCCTAAGCTTGAGCATTTCAATAGGGCCCTAATTTACAATGATCTATCAGCTATCTAATTCTCAGTTGAATGCTGTGGTCAGTTATTACTTACACATTCAGTTATTAAACTAAAATTCAGACAATTATACTGTTGGTTATTTTAATTTAATTATTAACTTATAAATTTATTAATTATTTTATTAAAATTTTTATTAATAATTTAATTAATTTAATAAAGAAACAAAAAGAATATAAAATTGTTTAATAAATTAATAAATTTAATTAAAAAAACAAAAACAAAAGGGAATATAAAATAAAAAGAAGCAAAAATTGTATTGGCTGAAACAATTTCAGTGAGGTATTTGTACTCAGCAAAGTCTTCAGTCTAAACTATGAAGCAATGCAGAATGCCATCCTTGGCATTCCCAGATCGCAGAGAGACGAGATTTACGGGACACTTTATAATCTCTGCGCAGTCTGCAGTCTGCAAGTCTGCAATATACACCTAAACAGCTAGTTGTAGGTGTAGTATAAAGGATAGAGGGTGGACGTGGTGTACAATGTACAAGAGTACAGTATAGCGTTGAAATGTTGTAGTTGTTGTTGTTGCTGTAGGTTGGTTGGTAGCCAGTCGCAATTGATGCTTAAATGCAAATGCATCACCGGCATAATAAGCAAGGGGATATATGTATAAAGGGGTTATTTGCGTGTGGATTGCGTGGATTCTATATGCAAAGTGCAATGTATGCATACCAATCTAACTATCTGACAGAAGATGACCGCACAAATAAACCATACTCTACTCTCGGATTTAATAATTTTTAATTTAATTTTTCGTGATGTTAAACTGTTAATTAAAAAAAATATATAATAATAATAAGAAAATTAAAGTGTTAAGATTTTAAATTTTAATTTCTTAGTTTTCTTTTTATTGTTATCTTATATCAATAAAAATAATTTAAATAAAGAAGTAAAAAAAGAAGAAAAGCTCAGCTTTTCAAATAGAATCAATCGATTTAAAGAAGAAAATAATTGCTGCTTTTTTGCATTTTAAAACTTTCAATTTTCAATTTAAATGATTGAAAATTAAATTTATTCATATAAATTTTTTTTTGTTTTTTTGATAAATTAAATTTTAATAAAAGTAATAAAATTTAAAAAAAAATAATAAATTAATTACTGCATGAAAACAAAAACAAAAAAGAGATAACACTTAATAAAAAATCACAAAACTCTTTTAGTCGCCTTTTACGACAAGCAGAGAATACTTTGGTGCTATTCTTTCAGTAGTCTTGTGCCACCCCCAATTGATGGCACAAGCCCCGACACCAAACGGGGATCGAATAAAGTAAGAAAAAAACGACATCATTTTAAGATTTGAATAAAAAAAAAAAGCAAAAACTGTGCAAAGACGCAGAAACTGATTTTGTACATTTAAACCTTGATAAGAAAAAAATTAAATTGAAATAGAAAAAAAAAAGATTTTCATTTAAAAATTAAACTTTAATTTAAGATATCTTTTTTTTTTTTTTAATGAAAATTGAAAATTCAAAATCAATAAAATTTAAACCGACAATACAAATCGAAGCGATGCCTAATTTGGTTTGACAAATGGAAATTCTCCTTGGGCTACAATAGCCATGCCAATAATGAAATAAAATGCATTTCCCCCCATCATTCACTGTTAATTTTAATTAATTTCATTTCATTTCGCTACATTTCTCTGCATTTAACATCTTTTTTTTTATAATTTAATAATAATTTAACAAATTTAAATTATAAATTAATTATTTAAATTTGTTAAATTATTAAAATTAATGTAAATTTATTAATTTTTATTTAAAAAATAATAAAATTAACTAAAATGTGATCTTCTAGTATTAAATATTGAATAAAAATTTAATAAAAAAAAATCACCACTGAATAAACTGAATAAAAAAAAAGTTTTTATAAAAATATGAATAAAAGATGATGGAAAGAAAGAATGAAAGAAATGAAAAAAAAAAGAACAATTGATGGCCTAAAAAACGGTAGGCTTCCCATAAATAAAGGGTGCAATCATCAGCAATAGACTGTAAATGCTGTAAATGCTTCTTCGATAGCAATCGCAGTCTTTCCACCCAGTACCTACTATTGTTCCTTATTCTTCTTTCAATTTTATTTTTTTGTTTTTTTTTTAGTAATATACAAAACAATTTCTTCCGAAAACCCCACGTAAAAGTTCCACATAACATTCAAATTTTAATGTAATAATTTTAATAAAAATAAAAAATAAATAAAAATTTTAATTAAAATTAACAAAAAAAATACACAATTTGCAATTTTTTCAATTAAAAATTAAAAAATCAGCAAAACACAATAAAAAAGCAAACAAAAGCAGTTAATTATAAACGGCAAACCCGCATAGGAATTACGAATATTAAATATACAAATGCTTGACGCAATTAGCAAAGCATTTAATGTGCAACAGCATTTCGTTGGAGAGCTTTGTAGGTGAATTGAATGAACCAACACCAACGGTAAATAGTCCCTCTCGGTCTCTCTTTTCCTCTCTGTGCTTGCAAACTACACCAACAAACTACACCAGATATCTATAGGATAGTTTACAGCAATTAATTTGTCACATAACGCCCATAGAAAACAATCGATAATGCCTAGCTACATGATACTTGGTTTTTTTTTTTCGTTTTTTTTTTTTTTGTAAAGTATTGCATATTGCATAAACAAAATCTCAAATAACAAATTTATTGCATTTTCTATTGCATTTTTTTTTTCACTGAATTTAAATCAATGAATTCACATTGAACAGTTGCAATTTCTTTTAATCTATTTTTAATAGTAAAAATTAATTAATTTAAAAACATTTCCACAAAAATATTATTGAAAAGTTAGGAAACATTGAGAGGGAAATATTTTCAATTAAAAAATATTAAATTATCAACATTATTGCTATATATTGTAAGTGAAGTAATTGCAATAAGTAAGTGAATGCAATAGACCGTAATGTAAATAAGTAAATATGCTCGAAGAAACGACATTATTAATCTGCTTGTGACAGTACTCTTAGTGCGGTTATTGTGTAATGCAGAAACTGCAATAATAAAGCAACCCCAAACCGCGCTCCAATTAATTAATCATCTCTAAACAACCGTCTTGCAACCATTATTTAGCTATCTTTACATTTCCACTACATTTTCTTATTCTTCTTTTTGTTTTTAATTTATTTATTTATTATTTTACTTTGATGCTAATTGTTTATAAATGATTGATAATGACTTCAGAAAATTATTAATTATTACAATAAATTTTCCAATGTTTCGGCAGCATCATTAACCATCTTTTCATATTGAAAAAAGAAATTAATTTTCAAATTTAAAAAAAAAATATTTAAAAAAAAAATTACTAAAAAAAAGCTGTAAAATTTGAAGAAAAGAAAAAACGCAAACTGGCAGCCTTACAGAGGCAATTTGAAAGAGAAGAAGGTAGAATAATAAACAAAACAATAAATTCGCAAATATTTGGCAAGGAAAAGCAAGCCAAGTTACGTCTATAAAACCGGTCGTTCTTCTAATCTAAGCTAAGACTAAGGCTAAAGCTAAGAGCAGCGATGAAAAACATCAATCAGAAGCCCATTGCCATTGCCATTCTTTGCAACTTGCAAACATTTTGTTTGAATGTGCCCACGGAAGCGCAAGTAATAAAAATGTATTTTTGGATCTTATATATTATTTCTTTGACGTCAGCGGTCCAGCAGCAGCAGCAGCTCGGCAACAAAACACATTGCATTTACTTTTAGTTTACTTTTTTTTTTTCATTTTTTCTTTTTCTTTATAAAACTTTAACAAAAGTTTATTTGAATTAAGAAATTGCTAATAATCCATTGTCCCAAAAAAGAATTATTTGATTTAAAATTATATCAGCAGATTTAAAAAAAAATTATATGATTTGAAACTATGTCAGCAGATTTAAAAAAAAGAATTATTTGAATTGAAACTACATCAGTCGATTTAAAAACAACGTACCAATAAAATATTATTTTTAGGGGCGGCGAACTCATTGCAGTTATTTTAATTCAAAAAAAATGTTTTTTTTTTTATATAATTTAAATTAAATTTTTAAATTAATTTTGAAAACTTTTTATTATTTTCTAATAGATTTTATTATTTTTTAATTTCTACAAATAACAAACGAATAACCAAGAAAATAATTTATGAAAAAATATGTAATGAATGGAAAACAACCCTTTGTTATCGACGTAGAAAGAAGAACCGTTAGCAGCAAAAATAAAATTAATTAAATTTCATGTTTACTTAAAAAATGTAACGTACTAAACGCACGCACTACCGTAAAATTTCAATAGGTTTTCTTTGTTCGAAGTGTTTTTTAATAAAAAAAAATTTCAAACAAAGAACCTTTTGCAAATTACAAAAAGAAGAATAAACTTTAACAAAAGACTTTATAAACGAAAACTAAAAAACAATAACACATTGCAACATTTGCATTTTTTGCAATTCTAAAATTACCATATTTAGAGTAATACGCAAAGCCGAAACAATTTAATTTATTTTCATATTTTCAAATTGAAAATACGAGCATCGCTAAAATGGAAATAAAGATGATGATGATGATGATGATGATGATGATGGACAAACCCTGTAAAGCGTTCAGTTCAACGTTTACGCAATCATATTTATTCAACTGATAAATAAACATACCCGCAGCAACATTTGGATAAACATTGATAGCAGAGCCAGAAAATGAGTTGAATTTCATTTTCATTTAAGGAAATTAAAATTAACAGCCAATGGAAAATTCAAGGCAAAATTAATTTTTAATTAAAAAAAAATTAAATTCCATGGAAAATAAATCAATTATTAATAATACGAATCGTGTATTGCCAATGAATTAACAATGAACAATGAAATAAAATCAATTAAATTGATTTAAAATCAATAATGAAAATAAAAAGAGAAAAAAATGCATTAAAAGCGCCTGGCGCCTTCACAATGACCTTTTTACATTTTCTTTTTATATTCTTTAGTTAAAAAAAGTATTAAAATTTCATAAAAAATAAATCAATTAATTAATAACATGTATTGTAAATGAATTGCCAATAAAATAAAAACCATTAAATTTATAAATCAATATTAAAAATAAAAAGTTGAAAAATGCATTAAAAGTAATGACCCGGCGCCTTCACATCGATTATTAACAATTTCCTTTTAAATTCTTTTAATTAAAAAACCAATCATTTAAAATTTCATTAAATTAAATAATTAAGCAACCATCTGATGCAAAATAAATAAAAAAAATATATTGAAATAAAATTATTAAATAAATAAAAACTTCAAAAAAAGATTTTCATTCGCGTTTCCTTGCTATAGGGCAATATCTCAATTAGGCAATTTCAAGAGAGAAGTCCTTTGCTTTTTAATGAAGAGCCAGCAGGGACCGCAAACTTTATTCGTTATCGTTATTACATAGTTCGAGTGCGTCCTTCTTGTTAGACTGGTCGTTCGTCGTGTGCCCACTAATATAAATTCGTCCAATTTAAATTTCAAATTTCAATTCAATTCAGGCATTATACTTTCCCTCGTTGCAAAATACGAATAATAACGATAATAAAATTAACAATTAAATCACTAGCAATAATTCTCAACCAATAATTACTTAATAAATAATAATAATAATAATAATAATCATTCTGGTGAATTGCATCGACTGAAAAATGATACTTGCAATATTGTAAAATAAATAAATATTGGTTTTAAAAGCGAACAATAATAATCAAATAATTCAAAGCAGCGAAAGTGAAATGGAAATTGTAATATTAAAATGTTTTGTTGATTTATTTGGCAAAAGACCTATTCAGCAATAATATAGTAATGTTTTCATTTCGGACAGCTTATAATAGCATTCATTATTCGAGTGCAATAATGAATGATGCAATCAATTTTTGCAAGCGCTTTATAGGAAAACGAATTGCTATTGCCCACACTGTACAATGCGGTCCGCCATAATATAGTTTATGAATTTCGTTTCCATCAGTTGCAACAGATAATGAAAGCTTCAGGATGCTATTAGATATAATCGGAATAAAATTGCAAAATTGCTGGAGCAGTTCGCTCTAATATACCAGGGTTCATTTGAGTGAAAATGCAAAGCGCGGGGGACGGCGGCAGCGGCAGCGGCAATGATAACGATGGTCCAATTTCCGCTGGATGTCTCAAACTGGAAATTACCCAAAGTGCCAAACTGCCAAAAACTTATTTTCCCTTTTCATTACGTATTTTATTTTTAAAAAAAAACTTAAAAAATAAACATAAATTTATTTAAATTAAAATAATAATTTTTTTTTTTCAAAATTAAATTCCAGTAATTGCAAAAATTAATTTTTTTTAATTTTTTTTCTAAATTTTGAAAAGCTTTAAAAGAACAGGAAAAAACAAGGAACCCAATAAAAATGTAACATTTTGCTTAAACGATCCTCTTAAAAGCCCTATAAGAAAAGTAACAGACACATCGTTGGCGTAAGCATGTAAGCGTAAGCATTTTCATCGGGCGTCTAGCATAAGGAACGATTATCAGGATTGCGCGGCTGAAAAGTAGTGGCTCAATAAAAGCGTAAAAGCCGGTAAAAGCAGAGGCACTAGCTAGCTATGTGCGAGAATAAGCAACCACCGCCAACCTTATCAGCTCGTAAAACACAAATAAAACGCCGGTTGATAATGCATGCAAGCAACAACACCCGTTTCCTTACACTCTATACCTACCTACCTACTATACTACGCCCTTTATACCTTTATATCTACAACCCCTTACCTCTGCCATTATTATTATTATTACCATTATTACCATCATTATTATTATTATTATTATTATTATTACAAGGGGGGCGATCTCGTAAAATTAACAACAATGCCCGGATTTATGTGCTTTGCTAATTTATTTTAATTTATTATATACTATACTTTCATTGTTTCACTGAAAAATTAATTTAAGTCTGTAATCATGTTTTATGCTGCAGTGCTAACGCATTCAAAACGATTAAATTTGCAATTTGCATTAAGTGTGTAATTTTTAATTACTATTACTAATTTAATAAAGTATAAGTGGAAAATGTATTTTTATACTTTAAGGAACTTTACATCAATAAAAGGAATCTAAATTTTACATATAAAAAAAAGGAAATTGTAGCAGCTGTTGTTGTCGGAAAAAAATCAAATTTTTCACTTTTAAAGAATGCTAATTCAACCAAATTAATTTATTTTTTAATTGTTTAAAATGAATTAATTCATGAAAATTAATATTTCATATAAAAATTAATTTTGAAACTAAGATAAAAAAGAGAGAAACAGAGTTTATCGGTAATGCTCATATGTCATTTGTTATTCACTAAAACCCTTTCTTGTTTGAAACTCAGCAGTCGTCTTGTGTTTTTATCTTAACTAGTTAATTGTTAATTCTGTACGTTTTGTCCTCTCAGCCAGTATATTAGAACTGTAGAGCTGCTCACTCAGAGTTAATTATAGAGATCGCTATTTCTCTCTCTCTCTCTCTCTCCGTCTGTCTCTCCATCAGACTCCCACGCTTTGTTTCTTTTAAAGAGGACAAGATTTATAGCTTAGTTTCAACGAAATTAATTAATTAATTATTTAGTTAAGATTGCTCTCCCGGTGTACTGCTGATGTAAAAGCACGTGAGACTTCTCAAGTCTCCGAAAAACTTAATTTTTTCTTTAATTACCTAAACTTTTCTCATTAATTCTTATTTTTACATCAATAATCAGTTAATAAACAAATTAAAAAAGAAAATTTTAATTTAAAAAATTACTCAGATTAAAAAAAATCATCCAAATGAAAGAAAAAACACAATTAGAAATTAAAGTAATAAATAATTTCCAAAGAATCGCTGGTAAAGCAAAATGTTAAAGAGGAAATTACAATTTAAAATTTGGCGGAGCATGTAAAAAGCGATGACCGATGAATATTGCAGTTTGCCAATAAAAGGACCGCACGAACGAAGATAATAAAACATAACTTTGAACTCTCTCGACTATCAACGGTAAATTTTAATTTCGCCGAAACGAGGAATTTGATTTACGATACCCCCCCATCCTCGCTCGCCCGATAAAAAGCCGTTTCCGTTCATCATCGTCGTTCGTGGCCTATAATATTGACGGTCCGGGCTACGCCACCGCCGCCGCCGCTGCTGCTGCTGCTACTGCATTCCAATGAACGATCAGAGATCCATTAAAGTCGGGGGCTTGGACGATAGACCGCAAGCAGTATAAAATAACCATTCAAAACGGCTTTCAATTCATTTTTTTCTCTTTTTTTTTTTTAATGAAATTTTACCAACGACATTCTAATGCTTCAAAAATAATCAATTGCTTCTGCTCGATTTTTAAAATTCATTTAAAGCTCACAATAATTACTTCTATAACATGAAATAATTAAATTAAATGCTAAAAACTGCACATTTAGACCATTGTTTAGACTTTGATTAAATTTTCAGTTCCCGGCGCCTTCACATTCAGTTCCATCAATTTTCTCAACTTAAACTAATGAAATTAATTAATTTTTAAATGACATCTTTTAGAATTATTTATTTCAAATGACAGAAAACGATAAAAGCTTTAGAGAGAAAAAAAAAGAGTAATGGAAACCGTCCAATAATAAAATAATAAAATTTAAAGTAAAGCCAGAAAAAAAAAACTAATAAAAAAAATGGATCGGTAGGAATAGCATTAGCATCAGCTGTAGCAGAGCCGTATGAGAGAAGAACAATTCGTGCTGCTCGATATGCGCGACTATTACCGTCGGATTTATTTTTGGCGGACCGTTAAATATGATAATGCGCGCGCGTTAACGTTAACGTTAAATTTCCACAGCGGTCGTGCCCGTGAATGCTTTCCCAAGCATCAAAACTTCTAATGCAAACGACATGGAATATGTAAATAAGCATACGGCACACTAAAAACGAACACTTCCAATTCGCAATTCGCAATTCACAATTCAAATAGACTCCATTCTCTCTCCGTCTTCTCTCTTCCAACGTATCCTCCTGCATATTGTCATTTCTCTACTAGCTCCACATGCCACCCCCGCATATTCTCCTTTCCATATATTTTGCCGCATCAATAAACCAACAAATACTAAATATAAAAAAAAGTAAGGCAACACTTAAACCCTCCATTTATTTCCATTTATCCGTCAAATTATTTTTATTTTATTTAAATGTGCAATATTTACATGCAGTCCGAAAAGAATACAAGAAAAAGCAACTACTTCAAAGTCACCAGACATTACTTTTTATTTTATTTTATTTTATCGAGCAAAAAGATTTCTATTTTTTTTTAATGATTTTTTTATGAATTTTTTTTTTACAAATGATAATTTAAAAAAATTACCAATAATTGAAAAATCATAGGAATAACTAATTAAAAAAAAACAAGATAAAGAATTATTATTATTAGGAAGTTAAGAATTAATTATAAATTAATTAATTCAACCGAAATTATTACTTGTAATGTTTGATTTAATTTGCATCTTCAGCTTATAAAGCATTACCCGGCGCCTTCACTTAGAGTTCTCGTAAAGTTAAAAATAAAATCTCATAAAATAAAAAAGACCGAAACAAAATCAAAAACAAATAAGAAAAAAGTTCCATTTTCATATTAAAATAATAAAATTACAAAATTATAATTTAAGACATGAAATTAAATGATTTTCCAAAAAGTGATACAAATAATTGTTATTTTCCCTATATTATTTGCGTTATGTGTTGAAAGTATAACAAAACTCCAATTAAATATCTGCAAATGCAGATAAATTTGTTGTTTTCTTTTAGACAATCATAAGGTATTTCTTTTTAATACATAAAAAGATTATTGATTTTATCAACTAATAATAGGTAATATTTTTCAAAAATAAATCTTCTGAAATTTTCCTTCGCAATATAATAATAATTCCGCAACAACGATAATAACAATGTAGTGCAGATAAATTTAATGACTATGCTGCTGCTGTTGCTTGAGCTGCTGATGCTTCGGAAAATGTGTATGCTTTTCATTATAATACACGGCTATTACCGGCAACAAGATTTCCCGCGGGAACTCAATGCGAGCACCCATTTTAATTTGCCTTTTAAATAACGAGCGACCGGCTTAGAAATCTCCGCTCAATATACTATAATTATTACCAATTTCATCTCATTTTTTTTTCTTTTTGCTAATAATAAAAATAATAAAAACCCGCAACTCATTTTAATAATATTTCAATATTAAAAACCAAATTAAATTGAATAATATTCCAATATAAAAACAAAATTAAATTAAAAATTTTGAAATTTTTAAAAATTCAAAACCAAAATCAATTTAGGAAAAAATCAGTAAATATAAATATCACTTTAAAAAGAGCAAAAAAACAAACAAACGTTAGCTCTAAATTAATTTAAGCGTTATTTAAGGGCACAAAAAGGAGAAGGAAAAAAAAGACCAAGGTTCAAGAGGGAAAATTTGCAGAGGGTGACACACTTGACGCACTTTAGCGAGCATCTAATTGCATTATCATTGTGCGCTTTCGCATGTAAATCAACAGCAGCCAGAGAGAGAGAGAGAGAGAGAGAGGCGGCCGCGCCAAGAATGAAAAACTGCAAAAAGAGAGGAGCAAAAGTGCCGTTGAAGAAAGAAAATATAAAAATAAAAAGAAGAAATAACGGAATTGTTGAGAGAAAGAAGAAGAGCAGTCGTGAGCAGACTATTTAAGCACCTCGGGCTCCGAGTTTCTTCTTCGCGAATTTTAAAATGGAACTGATGCTTCTGCTGCTGCTGCTGCTTCTGCTTCTGCATATCCCCAAACCATCTATCTGTATCTGTATCTTATCCCCAATGTCAATTCATGCAAAAACGAAACGTATTTTCGTCGCTTTCCATGCCCTTTTTCCAAGCAATACTATATAAAAATTTCCTTTTCCGGTTGCACTCAAGAATAACATTAGTCGACACTCAACAGTTGTTTTCGCTTTTTTTTTCTTCGTTTTCTTTCAATCATTATTCAAATAAAATACCACTTTTTCTGCCGATTTTCTTCGGATAATAAAATAATACTAAATTCATTCTTTTAATTGTTGTAAATTGCAAATTTCCTACATAAAATTTCCAAAAGGAAAAACAAATAAATCGATTATTGTAAAATGCAAAAATAAGAAATGCAGCCCGTTGTAGTAGTACTGCGTGGAAATACTCAGTGGAAAAGTTTAATATCCTCTTTGGATTAGATCTCCGCGAACTTCGGCTGGGAAAAATTGAAGAGGAATGATGGCGCAGACAATAAGCGAAATGCATTCATACAGGGAAAGCAATCAATCGGAAATAAGACTTTTCCTATTATTCTTTGTATCTACTTTTAAAAGAATAATAATAGGGGATGAAAAATTGGGTATTTTATATTTCCGCATACCGTAGATATTCTTTTTTTTTTATTTATATTTATTTATTATTATAGTTACTAAGAAAAGTTTATTTTTTTTTTTAGAATAAATAAAAAATACTTTTAAATTTACAAGAAAAGGTAAAGGAAAATTGCTAAAGCAAATAATTCAAATAGAATTTCATCTTTTTCTTTTTTTTTTTTTTTTTTTTGACAAAGAAAGAGAGTAAATATGTACCAACGCACTTTGCAGCTGCGAAAATGCTACAGGAAAATAATAAATTCAATAATAAAAGCGGCGCCGATTCCTTCGATTATCTAAATTCAAATGAACCTTAAAGCTAGTAAAGAGTTAAGTAAACAAATAAACAATATTCGATATTTAATTTACTTTTACTATATCTTTTCATAATAATAAGTTCAAAATTAATTTTTATTTTTTACCATTTGTAAAAAAAATTAATAATTAAATTTTTTAATCAAACGAAAAAATTAATTAATTGGTTAAAAAAATCAATAAAAAAAAATGAAAATTTAATTAAAAATGCACGAAGCATTAAATGCATTATCGACTCAAACATCTCCTTTCACATTTTTCAATGAAAAATAAATTAAAATGCGCAATTTAAACAACAAAAAAATAAAAAGTAAAAAACCTCTGAAAATCATCCCTTAAATGCAAGTCATACCCAGTTCATCATTTAACAGCTCAATGTGCATAACAAATAGTATTCCAAATCGGAAATACAAAATGCACAATCTAAGTTTCTATAATAGAAACGTTGTAAAAATGAAATGAAATGAAATGAAAAGAAATGAAATGAAAACAGAGAAGAGACATGACCGTCATCCGAGTGGCTTAAGCCGTAGTAGTCAGGGGGCGCGTGCAGTTACAAATAGAGATGGCTTTTTCGCCTTTGGGACGTGCTCGTGACATTTAATATGAGGAAAAGCTGCACATGTTTACAACGACCTATTTACCGTCGCCTCGGCTTTCTAAACCGAAAATTTCCCTACCTTTATTTTTATTGTGTGTTCATTTGAAAAATAAAATTAAAAAATCCAAATCCGATTGCAATTTTTTTCTTAATTTGTTATAAAAAAAAATATATCATATTTAATTAATTATATGGTCCATTTGTTGTCTTTAGCAGCAATGGAATGCAGTTAAACGAGCCCCGCAGGGAATCACACAAAGCCATTACCCGGCGCCTTCACGTGTCTCACCGCGTACAGTAGTCGCGTTGCGTCGCGCCGTTTATACGAGTTTATATGAGTTGTACACGTGCAGGCAGCGGGGAATCAGGAACAGGAGTCCAAACAGAGGCAAGCAACGAAACCGATCGGTGCGGTATCGAAAAGTATTAAGCCCCGAGGTCTGTGTACAGTGTACAGACATCCCCACGCACGCGAAATGTTCAAGTGGAAGCTGGAAATCCACTACCAGCTACCGGTAAGCAAAACAAGATACAAAAAATAGGAAAAATAAATAAAAAAAAAAACATACGCAAAACCGATGAAAATAATAAATAAAGAATTATCGCTTATCGCTTGAAAAACAAAATTTCATTTATACAATGAAGTACATTTCAAAAGAAAGAAAGAAAAAAAGCAGACAAAAAAGCAAGGTGAGAGTTGGCGTAACAACCGCAGAATTAATGCAGCAAGGGATGTTTTGTAATTTAAGAGCGATCTACAGGCTCTGAAGCACAAGTTGTTTCTAACACACACACGCACGTCGTGTCCTATCGTTTCTAATTAAAAAGTTTCGGAAAAGTAGGGCTATACTTTTACAACGTTAATGAACATGTTCTACGCAAACTTTTTTTTTAATTTTAAATTTAAAAAATCAATTTGTAAATTTATTTAAAAAAAATCAATTTAAAAATTTATTCTAAAAAAATATATATAAAACTTGCAAAGTAAAAACAAAATAACAATAAACAATAAAATTAAAAAGAATCAAAGTGGGCAACATGAGTAATTATGGAAAAGAAATCAATCAAGTGAAAATAATAGGGAACAATGTAATAATGCACATATAGAAATAAGCAATTAGTAACAAATAAAATTACTTTCATAAAGTTTTGCCCGCACACACGCAATCCGCAACCATTACAAAACTCGCAGCAATAATAGCGTTATGCTTATGCTATGTGGACAGGAAGAGAATGGGGGATTGGAAAGTTTGTTCTGCCAATGCACAAATCTTTCTCCTGCACCCTTTTTACTTTTCAAATGAAAATAAAAATAATAAATGAACTAAAAACAACTTTTAAATTTGCACATTTCTCTCTCATTATTTTATAATTTTTACCATTAAAATTTCAAAAAACATTTTCCTAGTTTTATTTTACTTTAATTAAAATACTTTGTTATTAATACGCTACACGCAAATAAAACAAAACAAAATAAATTAATAAATTCAACTATTAGAAATCAATATTTGTTTTATTAAAAAGGTTTCACGAATTTTAGTTTTGATTTTTTTTAAATTTAATTTACTAAAAAAGAAAATTACACATTTAGCAGAAACGTTTAGACTTTAGAGTAACATCTCTAAAACCCAAAAGAAAAGAAAAAGTAAAAGAAAAAAAGAAAATAAATGTAACGAAATAAATACGGGAGGAGATCGAATTTTAGTTGTAGAACATGCAGAAGGTGTCTGGGGGTTAGACGGTAAGTAATTCGATATAAATCAACTGTATCTTAGCATCGATTTGATTGAAATTGAAGATAGGCAGAAGCAGAGCAGCAGAAGCAGCAGCAAAAGCATCCCTTCGAAATTCAATTTCTGGTAATAATATCATCATCATCATCATCATCATCATCGTCATCTTACGTGCCTGCTGCTGCATCTTCAGCTCTTCCATCTCTCATAGAAACCAACAATCGACTTATATTATCATCCCCTTTCTACTATTATCATAACATTCAAAACAATTTATTAAATAATTGTTAAATTTATTGCACTTTACACAATAAATCAAAAATAATAATCAAAAAAAAAATAGAAGAATCTTCCTCTTAAAAAATAATTTAAAAAAGCAGACATTTGTTTTCACTGAGCAAACAACAACGATCATTCATTTAAAGTTTCATTGATTAAAAAGGGTAAAATTCCAAAGCAAATATTCAAATAAAAACGTTTGATAAATTTACCGATAAATAATTCAATAAATCCCTATCAATTCTCTATTTTTATTCATTTAAATCGCGATTCTCAAATCACAATTTTATGTAAAAAAAAAACCGAACAAAAAAAAAATTAATTCTTCTAAAACATTTATTTAAACTTTAACTTTCAAAAGCAAATTAAAGAATGCAATAAAATTTGCAAAAAAATCAAATAATAATAATTAACAATTATCATAGTTCAACCAAAAAATAAAATTCGAGCAAATCTAAAATTGCTAAAATGCAAATTGTTTAAATGTTATCAGCGAGTTTATTTTGCGCAATTAAAATATGCAAATTTCGCATGAGACCCAAGCCACAAAAATAACATTTTAAATTACGTATTAAATTATTTCAGTACTAATTAGAAATTTAATTGGATTTTTTTTTCCCAGAAAAAATAAATAAAATAACGTTTCCCTTTAAATAAATGTCTTTATGTCTTTATAGGGGAAAACAAAATCCTAACGCTTTCTAAGTAAGACGACATACTAAATTATAAAGAAAGTGAGCATTTTATAAGAAGTAAGTATATAAAGTCATACCGGTTTCATATGTAAATAATACTAATGAAAATTCTCAATGTATTTGCTTTAAACTTTTCCGCGCTGCGCGAGTCTCTTCTCTTCTTCTTCTTCTTCATCTTCGTCTTCTTCTTCTACTTCAAGTAGTACTATACACTATTCATTCTATAAATGCGTGGGCGTGCAACCACTTTTTCAGTCGGTGTGCAAAAATCACATCTCGAAAATTAAAGCGCAAGAAAAAAAAAAAAAAACAACCAAAGAAAAAGTAGAAAGCGACACTTAATCGAAATGAAGGGTTCGCTACTTTATTTTTTGTGATTAACTTAATTAAAGTGAAAGCAATCTCGTAACTTTCCAAAAGTAATTACCACCGCAAATAATTGTTAAGAATTAAAGGTTTAAGTTAAGTTGTGTAATGCAGTTAAACACATTGAATTAATTATGATTTTTCCATTTTTCAATGAGTTCTGCTAATTATTTTTCGTTTCAAATTTAAATTAATAAAAATTTCAATTAATCAAATGTAAAAAAATCACTTTTGAATTACTATTGCAATAAAAACACGCAAAAAATGTAACATTTTAAATAGCTTTGAAATAAATTCAATTTTTCTTAGGAAACCGTCAGCAAAACGGCGCAAAAAAAAAAAACTAGAATAACGACTCACCGAAACAGAAGAAATCCCAATGACATCACCGCCGCTCTGCGCACGTCATCGTTCACATCGGAAACCTGCAAAAAGTGAAAGTTTCACAGGATTAATTACCAAGTTACGCTTCCACTGCTATTTAAGACGGAGTGCTTTAAGTCAAATATCTAAAAATAAAACTTGACAGTCACGCAAAGCCCACAGTTTAATTAATCTTCCAATAATTTTCTTCTATCGTAATTACCAACTGTAATCCCCATTTAGAAAACTTTTCCAAAATAAAAAGTAATAAAATAAATAAATTTCATTGCAATAAATATTACTGATAAAATAAGGAAAAATAAAATAAAGCAAGCAATTAGTCCTTGTTTTTTTTTTTTTTTTTATTAAGAATTTTTACCAAAGGATTATTTGCCAGAAGCATTAAAGCGGTAATAATAGACGATAAGCAATGGGGGGCTCGGTTCGCCCGAAAGACAATTTGGCCGTTATTTTGGGGCAGAATTAATTTGCACGCACCTGCGTTGCCTACTGCCTACGGTTTTCCTTCCCTGTTATATACCTTTAATTTATTATTATTATTATCATCATTATCATTATTACTGCAGAAAGCACGCGTAAAACAAAAGCAACGGGAAAGGAGGAAAGGACAGAGAATATAATAGACAGTCAGTTAAATGGAAAGAGAATTCGCGAAACCGAAAAGGATTTTCACTTAATTAAGGTGGAACAGTAGATCAGTGGAACAGAAACAGAAGGGGTAGCAAGGGCAGCGGTTGCAGTATCTAATGAACGATGAGGACCTTTAAACAATAGGGTCACAATAATAATTTACACAATATCCGGGGGACCGACCTAACATCTTTTATATTGCACCACCAAAAAGACTTTAAATTCGCATGCTTTCGTTTTATAATTCCTTTTTAAATTTATATTTTTTCAAAAAGCAATCTTTTAAAATTTTAAAATTTTGTTTTTCATCCATTGAATATAAAAAAAAATAAATTTCGCTTTTTAAATTAACTAGAGATATTACTTTTTAATTTTTAACTTTTTAATTTTTTAATAAAAAAAATCAGAATTCATGAAAAAAATTAATTATTAAAGTAATTTAACAATTTAAAATAGAAAGTCCTATGTTAATGCAAGGACTTCAATGTGAAGGCGCCAGGCAGCGCAGCAGACATATTTAATAAAAAAAAAATGGCGCGTTTTTCAAATATATTAATTTCTGAAGAACTTCCAAAAAATTTTATTAAATCAATTTCTTAATTAAAAAATATTTAAAACTTAAAAAAGAAATTAAAAAAAAATATATCTTTTTGAAGAAACAATAATTTAATTTTGGAAAAACTTAACGCTCATTGAAATTACCAAAAGGAATTAAATTAAATGTAAAAAAAAACTACTGAAAACAAACAGCAACTAAAACACAAACAAAACTGAAATATAATTATTACAGTTTGTTTACTTGTTTGTTTATTTGTTTGTTTGTTTTCCTTGTCCTTCTCGTGGCAAATTCTAAATTCAAATCACAACTGTAATCTGTGTAAAGTACCTAGGCACTTCGCTCTAGGTTTGTCGAAATTTCGCCAGCAACTTAAATAATTAATTTTTAATTTTCAATTGGACAATTGCAGTGCCAGCTACTGCCTTTCTCTTTCACTCTTTCTCTTTCTTTCTCTTTCTCATTTTCTGCAGACCAAATCAATTATTTAACAGGCCGTTAGAGTATGGCATTGTAAAAACGAAAATACAACGCCAACATTTTCCAAATGTTATTACGAGAGAAAAGGGAGAAAAGAAGGGAGACAAAAGTGGTTTGCAATGACGTGTTAAGGTCGCGCTCGCGCGACGAAAATGATTAGTGCCCTTCATTAACCGGCCACAATTAATGGCCAAGCGTTAAATATTACGGGTGGCAAAGGATGATTAAAATGATTAAAACATTTCCATGCGCGCATCTAATGACTTTATTAAATTATTCAAACACATCATCCACTGTGTGAATCTCACAAATGAAATCATTTCTCATTTCATTAACACAACAACAAAAATTAACAAAATGTAATTTATTTTTAAACTTAAAAAAAAGTTATAAAAAATTAATTAGCAATTAAAAATTAAAAATATATTTTTTTTCAATTTTAAAAATTAAAAGAAATATTAAATTAGTTCTAAATGAAGAAAATTAAAATTAAAACTTTCATACCTTATAAGAAATAAAGTAAAAAATTTCTTTAAAGGTTCTTTTAAAATTAAATAAAAAATAATTAAGTAAATAATAAATTAATTAAACAACCCCACTGTAAATCTCACAAATGAAATCATTTTTGATTACTTTAAAATTAAACATAAAAACCAAAAAAAAAAAATTGCTTTCTGAAAAATTAAAAAAATGAATTTAAAAAATAACCAAGTTTTTTTTTTACTTTTAATTAAAAAAACTTTTAAATTAGTTTCAAAAGAAGAAAATAAAAGGATCCACTTTAAGATCTTACAAAATAAAAAGCAAAAAATTTTAAGAGTTCCCGAGAAATAAAATAAAATAAAAAATAAAGTGAAACCTAAGGCAGATAACGAGGACTAGGGAAATTCCTTGGGCGGAAGGAAGAAGATTTCATTGCGCCCCTCCGGAAGCGAGCTCTTATAATATTACAGCGAGAAGAGAAAGAGTGAAATTTTTGCCAAAGAGAGGCGGCAAGGTGTGCAGAAGACACTATATGGGCGTGCAGAGCAAAGTATGGCCTTTTGGGAAATTTACCATCGTGCTCTGCTCTGCACGTCCAAAGGAAACGCAAGTTTTCTCGGGAATAAAAATAAAATACTTTTAAGCAACAATTTTGCCCCTTTTTCTTCTAATTTAACGAATTATTTAAATTCAAATTTGAAATTCGTAAATCAAGAATTAAAAAAGAATCGAAAAAAAAAAAATAAGTCAAAGAATATAAAAAAGTAAGACTTACGGAAACATGGAGCAACTTCCTGATGGCCGCATTATTCCCCGAACCACAATAGGCCATTGCGATCGTGTGCATTGCCGATCGCCTCAGATTCGGATCCTTGTCCCTGATGAGCCTCTCGATGAGCCCATCGGCCTCCTCCAGTCGACCGAACATCGTCAGTGCTATCCCGACGGCCAGACCCCTCGAGATCTTCTCGTGCTGACTCTCCTCACTGTACTGCAATCAAAAAAATAGAAAAAATCAATCAATTAAAGTTACTAAAAAAAGAATTAAAAAAAAAAAAAAAAACATAATACTACAAGAAAAGTCTTTTTATATTTTCTATTTTGCTACGTAGCTACCTATAAAGCTATATAAAGTATATAAAGCCATCAAAGCTATCTAGGTACTCAAACTGTAGCTGCAGCGGTGCACTCAAACTCGACACAAACTGGACACAAGTAGTACAAATTGTACTACGTTGTCCCTTATAAGTGCCATCCAATCAAACTATCAAACTATAATGCGAACTTATAGCATTACAGCATCCACTACCACCAACCAACGTAGACTGTGTGCCTACAACGATAAACTAATAAAACCCTAACTATCTCAAAACTAACGTAATGGAATTACAGTATTAGATTGCGAAGAAAGAAAGAAAGAAACGCCAAAGCTGCTTAGTGGGAATGAGTTAAACGAGATACGTATTTTCTTTTCTTTTTTTTTTTTTAACAAAAAATACCCCGGTCTTTAGCTCCAACTCCAAGTTATACGTGCCAGCTAGTAACTAAACACTTGTACTTCTTGTAGAAATTGTTTTAAGAATGCACCCTAGAGAGTAAACGTGCAAGTGGTGCTAGTGGTGCAAGTGGTACAAGTGCTGTAAGGATATAACGAGATATAGAAGAAGATGTATTCTCTCTTTCACAAACAGATTATTAATCGTTAGTAGGGTAGTGGTGGTTTCAGTCTTCAGTCCTCAGAGCTACGTGTTAGTTTGCCATGCGGAAAAAAGGGCTATCATGTGCAGGGAATTAAACGTCAGTCCCTTGCTTTTGTTTTCCTGTATTTTTTTATATATAAATTCCTTATTTTTTTGGAAGCAGAGAAAATAAGAAAAGGAAAACTATAAAATTAATTTCAAAAAGAATGAAAGTAAACTATTAAAAATCATTAAAAAAAAAAAACAAAAGAAAACTATATATTTAATTTGAAAAATAAAATAAAATAAATTTAATTAGGAAACAAAAACGAAATTGAATTAAATTAATTAAATTCAAAAACTAATGAAAAATAATTTTTAAAAAATACCTATGCTACTCTACAGGCTTAAATGTGAAGGCGCCAGGCAGAGAGTTCCTTTAAGTTCCTTAATTTTATTTAATTTTTTGTAATTCCTTCTTTTAAACAGAAAAAAAAAAAAGCAAAAGATAAACTATAAATTTAATTAAAAACAAAAACGAAAGAGAACTTTAAAATGAATTTAAAACTAAATCAAAAAACTAAAAAATAATAATTAAAAAATAATCGTAAATCACTGAATAGGCTTAAATGTGGAGGCGCCAGGCAGAGAAAATATCCCAAATTAAAAAGAATCATCGTAAATAAAAACTTTAAAAGTCTTTCGAAGACTCTATACTAACCAAAATTAAAATTTTTAAATTGCTAAATTCATTATGAAATTAAAACTCTTTTCGTTACTTACAAATTTAAGAAAAGTTATATTAAAAAAATTAAATTAGAAAAAAAAGTATATAAAACTTTACAAAATTAAACGGATGAAATTTAGCAAACTGGTGCAAAGTGCAGCATTCAAACTTTCGAACCGATAAGGCAAGTATTATACTCGTGGAACGCGCGGCGCGGCAGCAAGAGTTTCATCCTTCGCCAGGACGAAAATGGAAGAGTTGTTCGGCAAGTAAGAATGGGGAGGAATATACTCCGCATGTAAACCATGCCATAACTGTATAAGAAGCGGTGGCAATAGTAGTTGGAGGCAAAGTGGAGGCGAAACCTATGGGAAAGCACAAAGTTCGGTTTCCTTTTTAGGCAACAAAGTGAAAGTGTCTTCTTAGTGTTCCACTACTGCCGCCACCGCCACCGCCACCGCCAACAGTTTCAAGATAACCCTACAACCCTCTTCTGTTCTTGTAAGAAATAGAGGGAGAGAGAGAGAGAGAGAACTGCAATAACTGACAACTTTTCCAACAGTCATCTTCTTCTACCGATAGACCTTGACTTGAATTTATAGCCGCCTCTTTGGCAACCCTTTTCTTATTTAAGAAAATTAAGAATAAGAAAATATTCAATTTTTTCATTGAATTACTATCAGTTACATTAAGTTGCTACACTTAAAAATTAAATTTCTTTTTCAATTATGTTTTTCTTTTCTTCTTTTGATAAGAAAATAAATTTATCTTTTAATTTAAAAAATAAATGACTTAAAAAATAAAATAAAAATGAAATCTTTAAATTTAAAAAGACGTTCTTAAAAAGAATAAAACAAAAAAAGCTATAATTCATTCAATACTTTTCATCTGTGGATACCAATAAGCTGTCATTCGTATTCAGGGGATGCCACCCCTGAATATCTCAAATATCGGATATACGTATTACTGCCGCTGCTGCCACTGATGCGGCTGCTGCCGCCTCCGCTGCCTCTCTACTGAAAACTACGCGCTAGGCCTTTCCGAGCACCCAACAACAACGCACAAACAGAATAGATTACGCCGTCGTTTCGTTGACACAATAGACGCGCGCGTTTCAGATGAAGATGAATGCCCTTTCTAACAGCCGCCACCCCGTAAATATAAATACAGACGCCATCCCTCTGCCATGGCATACGAGTATAGCAAGCAGAACGCAGAACATTTTGCCAAAAAAATCTCTAATGCCTATAATGCCGCCACACTCTACTCTACACTCGCATGCATGCTTACACATATTAATAAAACCCGTCAGTAATGCTGCTAGTGTTGGCGGCGGCAGCGGAGGCGGCGGCAGCAACAGCAACAGCATTGCTGCCATAGCCGTATAAATAAATAAATTGGCTTGGCCGGTTTAAAACGCGCTTGCTTGCTTTTTCCGCATTTATAGCGGGTTTTTTTCCAAAGCTGCATTTCTGCTTTGCATATTGCTCTTGATGCTAGTGCTGCTTTTGCTGCCGCCACCACAGCCGCCAAAAGATAGACGCACGGCCTACAGTACAAAACTTAATGTAGGCGCGGAGCAGAGGACGTTGTCAATGAACGTACTGCCGTTGACGGTCTCATTAATGAACTCTTCTCATAGCTCAATTTCGCATTTTCATCATTTATTTTTCTTTTATCATTTATTTATTAAATTTGTTGACTGAAGGTTATTTTTAATCTTTTTAAATATTAATGTTCAAATACATAAATTTTTTATTTAATTTTTTTTTCTGTAACTTTTTTAAAATAATTTTCAAAAGATTTTACTGCATTAATATTCAATTATTTTCAGATTATTTTAAAAGAATAAATTCCTTCGTTAAAAGCTTCTTTTTTTTTTGTAAAACATAAAGTAAAAAAATATAAAAAACTAATAAAATAAAAATTAAATTCAAGACAACTTTTCTCAAATTAGAAAATAAACATTTCTGATAAGAAAACAGAAAGGATAAAGCAACAAAAAAAAAACTTTGTCATTAAGCCGCAAGCTGCTTCATATATTAATATAAAGAAAACACTTAATCAATAATTAACTTTTTAAAAACTTCCATTCTTTAAAATATAAAATAACACTCTTTAAAGAGATAATGAAGAAGTTTTACTGCAATATACTTACATTAAATACCAAACAAAAAGAAAAAGGGAAAACAAAAAACAAAAACAAAAAATAACAATAAAGCTGCACCGCTTTCAGTCAAATAAAAAATAATAATTCCAACGCTATTTCGCATACTTTGGAAACAACCGAAAACAATGTGACAAGTTAGAAAATGCACTTTTCAGATGCCGCAAAAATAAAACAATAATCGAAAGGAAAGCGAATAAAGCAAAAGCAAAAAGCGAAATGGAAATTTGCTTCAAATTTCATTTAATTAGAGAGAGAAAAATAGAAAGGAAAACAACTTTTAACCACTTTCATAGGCCAGAATTTAATTAAAACAACCGCGAGCGCAAAGCCACAGAAAAAAACCGAAACGAAAGGGGAAAAACGAAAAAGAAAATCACTGGAAAATTATTGCGAGATAAAAGCAGTGTAATAAAGAGACACGAAAACAATTAAACATCAACCACTTACCGCAACCATTTCGTCGACGGCGTCCACATTTCCCGAAGCCAGCATCACCAAGCCCATGGCGAGCCCGGCGCCTTCACCCACCACCGCGTCATCCAGAAACAAATTGTACCGCAACTGTTCGTAGATATCCACGTCGCATGTACCCATTGCAGCCAACCCCAAACCCAAACAACCCCCATGCTTTATAATCTGAAACAATTAATTTTTATTTATTTATTCGAAAATTAAATTTTAGAAAAATTTTTATTAAAATTAAATTTTGAAGAAATAAAAAGAAATTACCTCATTAGGAGCATCCTTTAGCTGCTGAACCAAATACTGCGTGATATTAGCCCCGTGATTAGCATGAATCAAGCCCAGGGCATACAAAGCCCCTGATTCTGTATAACCAGCCGTTCTGCCAGCATCTCGCGGCAGATAAGTCTGCATAAAAGTGAGCGCATCCTTCTCGTGGCCTCGATGGATGACGCCCAGCGAAGCAACTGCAGTCATTTTCGACCAGTTGGACGCTCTGGACAACCACTCTAAATTTTCCCTGTTGAAAAAGTTGAAAAACAAACTTCCTAAAGATCATATCACAAAAAATCATATAAAAAAGGGTGAAATGCATAGAAAAAAAAAGGGTTAAATTTAAATTCATTTAAAAATTGATTAATAGCTAAAAATGCTAGAAGTTATTAAATATTTTAAGCAAACTCAGTTGAGTTTAATTTAACCACTCCAGTATGAAAATTAAAGTTGAGTTGATTAGTTTATCAACGATTATTCGCTACTGTCACTGCACAGAAACTAAGTGGAAACTATGCGTTGCGACGCGCAAAGTTTCGGACGCTCTAGCACTAGCAACCCCCCAACCGCCTAAAACCTAGGCCTACGCCCCCATTAAACCACGTCCAATATGTTAATAATGTAGCATGATAAGTGAATTAATTACTAATTACACGATACCTCAAAAAGTAGTCGCTGGTGGTGCCGGAATTCATAAAGGCATTGGCGATAACGATGGCGGTGTGGCAGATGCTCGCCCTGACGCTCTCCTTCGTCTGCTTCAGGATCAGATAGTCCGTCTTGTTGGTCCTGATGAGGAACTGCAGGTGCAACTGAATCGATAGCTCGCCCGACAAAATCCTTTTTAATTTCGTTACGTTTCCCCTCAGCATTTTCGCAACTGTTATTTTTATTACCGTTGCTATTGCTGCTTCTTCTTCGGCTGATGCAGTTGCTGCTGCTGCTGAATCCTGAGGGCAAATAAAATAAGATTTTATTTTTATTGTTTCCTTGTTTATTTGTTTTTAATTTTTGTGAAAAGAAATAATTAAAAAATAAATAATAAAAGAGGAAATAATAAATAAATACCTTTTTATCGAAATTTGAACATCCTTGTCCTTCTTCATCTTCTTGTAGAGTTAAATTGAAATCGCGTGCGGATAAATTATCCAGGGCCTCTTTAACAAGGACCAAAAATTCCTGCGTTGCTGATTCGTAGAGATCGAAGGCGACTTGAAAGGCCATCAATTGATCATCTTCAGAGCCGGTGCTTAATCGCAGCAATATGTGGCCTATGCTGAGGGCATCGTGCAGGAAGATCAAACATTGGCAGACGTTAATATAATCGGGCACTTCCAAATTCCGATACATTTCCACCAGATCCCGCAGGACTTTGCTGCGAAACGCGCGATTCTGTATCAAAGTCATCGCCACTTCGTACGCATACTTCAATATTTGCCCTTTATCGACGCACCGTTCGATTGCAGTGCGAAAAACATCTAATCTTCTCGTTTCCAACGCAATTCCAATTGCCTGCTTGAATTCCCCGTCTTCCAAACACCGTTCAAACATTCGATCCACAATCAACTCCATTCTCTTATCAATTTTCACCTCCACGTTGTTGCTGTCAATTAATTGCTTTCGCAACTCGGTATACTGATCAATACATTTCGCTATTTAAAAAAGAAATTAAAAATTAATTAGCATTTGAATTGATTTGAAAAATCCTGGATTTGTAATTTAAAATTTAAAAATCAGGATAAAATCAGGATAACAGTATCCACACGCCACCTATTATCGAAAATGAAAACTAACAGTTATTCCTTTGGCATAGAAAACTAGGAAAATTAGTCCTTTTTCTTTTCTTTTTCAAATAATTAATTAAAATTACTTACTCATTAGGATCTCCACATATTGATTGGGCTGATTAACATCGAAGAGATCGCCAGCACCTAGTGCATAAGCCAGCGCATCATCATAGGATCCTAAATGATAATAAACTTTGGACGCAACTAAAGCAGCCAATTTTCTTTCGTGGAAAACTTGGTCTTCATGCAAAACTTCGATTTTCTCGATGACTTCCGATATTTCCGGCCAAAATTCATCGACAATTTTATTTAAACGACTGAGGGCAAAGCTTCTTACTTCGGGAGTCGGTTCTTCTAACAGGGAAATTAATCCAGCTGTGGAAAAACAATAGGAAAATGGAAACATACAGGAAATTAAGGATTAAAGAGAAAATGTTTTAAATTACCAGCAGAAGTAACTTGGACTGCAGCCATTGCGAATAATTCCTTTAATTTTAATTTCTCCTCTTGTTAATTGTTAAGACACAACTAGCTGTCACGTTTGTTTTTCTTGTTTGTTGATCTTGTTGATTGATTGATTTCTAAACTAAATCAAATTGGCTAATTTGATTCTTCAAACTTATAAACTAACTGTACAAAGTTCTACTTAAAATCATCGCTATAATGTAATTTAAATTAATTAATAGTAGTAAATTGCTTGCTGAACAAAGATTGTAACTTGTGAAAAGACAATTTCAAAGATTCTGAAGCAATCAATTAATTAATTAATCAACAGAAATAAAAGACTGTCGATTTTAATGTACATTTGGTTATCTATGGGTGATCCCTTGTTTTTAAATTATAAAATCAAATTAATTTTTGTTTTTTCTTAATTAAATTAATTATTTTTGCTAACAAAAATCATTTTAGTACATTTTGAAATTCTTGGCTCAATTACAAACACATTAATAATCAATAAATTAATCAAATTATCAATAAATTCGTCACTTGCTGGACAAACTCTACTTTTTAAAGCATTTAGCCGAAAAACAAACGAAAAACCGCCACTTTCGCAAGAGAAAAATCCACATAAACACTACTTATCAAAAATATCGCCGTCTACTATAGCGTTCCTTATAACTTAATACACAAATCAATTAAAAATCTCACTTTACAGTTACTATTTAAATCAAACGAACCGCAAAACGCAAAAACGTTCACTTCATCAATAAATCTGCTGCGTGGTTCCTCAATGAGGAAGCGCATGGGTCATGATAGGATAAGACACCATAGGGGCCGTCGCATTAGAAATAGCAATGGTTTGCGACGTATTAATGCCATTAATCTGACTACCTCTATGCAATTCAATTTGTGGCGTCTGCTGCGCCAATATCTGCTGATTCGTACTGGCCAAAGCCAATTGACTGACATTGGCGACAGTAAGCTGCGGCGTATTGGCCAACGCCAATTGCTGCGCCTGACTGGTCAACTGTTGACTCGTATTAAGGGCACTATTAGCCAGTGCCAATTGCTGGGCCTGACTGGTCAACTGCTGCGTATTGGCCAGCGCCAACTGTTGCGCTTGACTCGTTAACTGCTGATTGAGTTGCTGCTGCTGCGAACTGGCCAACGCCAACTGCTGATTGCCACCGATGGCGATCTGCTGGGTCTGCTGCGGCGCACTAGCCAAAGCCAGTTGCTGATTAGCCAATTGCTGGGCCTGACTCGTCAACTGTTGCGTCGTGGTGGCCAGCGCCAATTGTTGCGCCTGCGACGTCAATTGCGGCTGCTGCTGCGCCTGTTGCGCTAAATTATTCGCTAGATTCTGCTGAGCTATAGCTAGTTGCGCTTGCGAACTATTAGCTAAGGCTATTTGCGTTGGCTGATTAGTTGTTACTGCAAATTATTATAATTTTTTTTTTTTTAATAAATAATCAAAATTGATAGTAAATTTAAAAAATTAAAATCTTACCTAAAATTTGCTGACTAGGTGCTAATATTTGAGCAGCTGGGGCGATACTAGAAGGAGGGCAACCCACAGAAACCGGATTACAAGTGGTGACGGTTGCCAAAGACACGGGGACCGTGGCTACACTAGCTGCCACCGTTCTTATCACTTGGCCCTGGTTGTTTTGCGATAAAGTGTTGGTCAAAGTAACCGGTGGCACTGCAACAGCTCCGTTCCTTTTGCCGGAAACCCGCAAATTGGCATTCTGGTCGAGAAGAAATTCATTTGTTGCTATCAAATCCGAGACTTGCTTCTTGAGCTGCCCTATTTCCTTATGCAATAGGCCGTTTTCTTCTTCTAGCATAAAGGTCCTAGAAAAACAATTCAATTTCAGTAAAAAAACAAAAACAAAACAACCAAGAAAACTTTAAATAAAAAATTAGCAAGAAAAAAAAGCAATTACCTGGCATCTCTAGCATCTAATCTCCTTAAAACATTGGGCGGATTTCCAGGACAGTAGCCATCAAAGGACCTCCTGATAGCCTGATCGCCGGGCACAATTAAATCCGACGAATCCAATGCACTGGAGAGCAGTCTCCTTTTGCATGCCGTGGGCGAAAATTCCTCCGCTTCTTCGGCGGCAAAATGGGGAAAGCGTCTTCCGAAAGACGCAAAAGACGGGTCGCTGTTGTAGCTGTTCAAATTGGGGTACTCCATGATGACCGGCGCCGCAACATCCTGATTCTTCATTTTCGAACTTTTGATGGCCATCATCACCTCCAGATCTTCTTCCTCTTTGCTTAAATGGCGATACTTGCAGTAGGTTCTTCTGCATGTGCCCATCCTAAAGGAACTGCAAATCGGTTGCATTCCTGGCATTTGGTTCTTTCGCATCGCCTCCACCAGTATTTGCTCGGACATTTCTCCGGATTTCTTATAGTCGTCGACTTCTTTGGCAGTGCAATGAATGAATCTACAAACAATTTTTATTTTTAATTTACTATCTATTTATAAAATTGGTGGTTTTTTATTTTTTATATTTCCATTTTAAACTTCTTTCAAATTTTAATTAAATTGTATATTTAAAAGAAATACTAAACAGAAAATAAATCAAAAGAGAATTACCTGCAGGAGTTCCTCGGGCATCCAGTGTTTTGAAAATCGTGGCAGAAATTCAAAGGACGCGCCGCCTCGTTCATCTCGTGCTTATATTTGCAGAATCTGCGCTCGCAGATGCCACGCAAGAAGTCCCTGCACACATTTTCGCTTTGGCTCACATCCGAAAGCCTCTCCTTGTGGTCTTCCGATGTATCGGACGACATTTTACTCTCCTTTACTTTGCTTTTCTCGTCTTTTCTTATTAATTAATTAAATAATTAATTAATTCAAAAAGTTTCACATTTATTGAACTGCAAACCAACAAAGAAAAGAACAATTTATTAGAATACTAGAAGACATTAGAAGAAAACTTTTAAAAATAAATAAATAAATAAAGTAAAAATAAAGAGCCAAAAGTGATTGTCCACTTGGGGTGGTCCCTTTGGACAACACCGAATACATTATATATAAAAGGCGGCACATTGCCAGCGCTCAGTTTTCCTCCAGAGCGCAAACATGGCAAGTGCATTTACGCGAATCGCCTTCGCCCTTTCACTACTTTCTTTCGCTCTATGTGTTTGCGCTTTAAACGACATCCCCGGTGAGGAGAACTGCGAAACTCTACCATCAGAGATTAATCTCATTAAAGGTCTGTTTATTTTTTGTTTGTTTTTTACATTTTTTTCTTGTTTTTTAAATGAAAAAATGAACTTTTAATTTATAAAAATAAAAACAAAATTAATAATCTATTTTTTTTTCAGAGGAATACGATGAATTAGGACGCTTACAAAGGACTTGCAATGGCGAAGTGGCAGTTAACAAATGCGAAGGAACTTGTAACAGTCAAGTACAGCCATCGGTTATAACTCCTACAGGCTTTTTAAAGGTATTTAATTAATTGCACTTCATTAATTCAATGAATAACATTTGTATGAAAAGCAGAAATAAAAAATTTGATTTCTTTTTGATTTAAGGAATGTTACTGCTGTCGTGAAAGCTATTTAAGGGAGCGAATCATCACTTTAACACATTGTTATGATCCGGATGGGATGAGATTAACTGCTGAGGGCAAGCACTCGATGGACATTCGATTGAAAGAACCGGCAGAGTGCAAATGTTATAAATGTGGCGATTTCAGTCGATAAAATCTTTTCGAAATAGATTTAAATTATATAAAAATTTGCACTTTTTTATTAAATTATTAATAATAAATAAATAGTATTAAATTTAAAATTAAATTGTATTGTTTTATTTATTGTAATAAAAAATGCTTTAAATTTAAAATAAACTAAATTGATGTAAATGATTTTTAATTATTAAATAATTTAATTTAGTTAATTTAAAAAACAATAATTTATTTCTAACAAAATAAAATAATAAACGAAGTAAGATTTTTTTTTAATCTTTTGGAATGCTTTTTGTCAGTTTAAAACAATGGTTTTTCATGTTGTTTATCAAAAACCAGTAAATTTTAAACATTTGATAATCAGTAACGACTCTATTAAATTATTAACAGAATATTTTAACATTTAAGAAGAAATTATTTAAACAAAATAAAAACATAATCAAGAAAAAATAAACTTTTCACCAGGTAAAATTAAATTTACAATTGAAATAAGATAAAATAAAAATAAAAAACTTACCTAAAAATAATTTTCTACTGCAAACTAATCCTTTTTTATTAGTTTTTAAATCGTTCCTATTCTTCCAGGTTCAAACATCATTTTCATTGCAGCCAAAATTGTTTCTGCTGCATTCCAAAAGTCAATTTAGACCATTGAAAAAAAAAATCCCTCGAAGAAAAACTAATCAATGGTCCAGGGACTTGTTGCCTCCATCTATTTTAGCTGCTCTCTCCCAGAAAACACAGCCTCAAAAGTTAACTTTTGTTTACATCTTTTACTGTTTGACATGCAGAGAACAAGCAAAGCCATTTAACTACAAAACATCCCCTGGGGAGCTGCTTAAGTGCACCCCTAACAGGAAAATGTTTTTATTTTTTTGCTTCTACTAGTTACACATTATCAAAACTTGCTTCTTTTTGCCTATATAAAGGATTAAACAATTGTTATGCTGCAGTAGTTTTTGGAAAACCCCCATCGAGTGAACAAACAGAATGCAATTGAAAAACTCAGGTATTATTAAATTATTTTAGAAATTTTTTAAATAAAATTTAAATGGTTTTGCAGATATCTACAAGATCTTTAAATGTACTTTGCTATTAATCCTAGCAAATATTTGTCTGAACCCAAAGCTGGCCAAAGTGAAAACTGCAAGTGCAGCTGACGAGTGTCAAGTAACACCTGTGATACACGTTTTGCAATATCCTGGTTGTGTTCCCAAGCCAATTCCCAGTTTTGCATGTATAGGCAGATGCGCTTCATACTTACAGGTATTACTTTCCATTAGATTTTAGCAATTTCCACCAGTTTTATACACTGAAAATTTGCAGGTTTCAGGCAGTAAGATTTGGCAAATGGAAAGGTCGTGCATGTGTTGCCAAGAATCCGGGGAACGGGAGGCTTCAGTGTCGCTTTTCTGTCCCAAAGCTAAACCTGGAGAAAAGAAATTCAGAAAGGTAAAACTGATAAAAACATTAAAGCCACATTAAAACAAAAAACAAACAAATAGATTCTTACAGTTTTAAGGTTATAGCAAAGTTTTTTTCTTGCTTTTAAATGCTGTCCACTTTGATTTCACTATTCAGGCACATAATTAACACTCTCAACATTTAATTAATTAACTGCTGATTAATTAATGACTGATATTAATAAAAAAACACAATGGACAAAGACGCCATTCTTTTATAAGTTAATGATGGCCGCCGCCATTGTAGGCAACTGTAGTATCTTGTTATTTGACAATTCAAATATTTAAATTTTTAATTTATTTTTTAAGGTTTCAACGAAAGCCCCGCTTGAATGTATGTGTCGGCCGTGTACTGGAGTTGAAGAAAGTGCTGTTATTCCCCAGGAAATCGCCGGTTATGCTGATGAAGGCCCACTTTCAAACCATTTTCTTAAATCACATGCGCAATAATTTTTTTACAAGCGCTCTTATAATTACATATTTTCAATGTATTAATTAATAATTTGAAACTTTAATAAGTGATAATTTAATTTTAATTGCATTTTTACGCTAAAATTCATTAAAAAATAATAAAATTTGAATTAGTGAAGTTATTGATTAATGAAGTACGTCAATAAATGTCAAATAAAATGAAGTTTTGAACAAAATGCTTCAAAATGGCTTCAAATGAAACTTCAAATAAACATAACCCAACTTTTTTCAAACCACATTGCATTTATTTATTAACTTGAAATAAATCAAAAATAATTTAAAAAAATGGATTTAGAGGAATTGTCCGAGTCGCAAATTCAAATTAAATTAATCACCCGCCAAACAAAGTAAGTTTTACATAATTTTAAACAATTTAAAGCATTTTAAAGCTTTGTTTTAGATATGCAGTGCCCAGTATACCACTTTCTGTACCCAAAAACATTGATATTAAATCTTTAAACAAACTTATCAATGAATTAATACAAGAAAACAGTTTAAATGAAGGCTATAAACCAATTGAATTTGATTTTCTGGCTCTGGGAGAGTTAATAAGGACACCTTTATCTGAACATTTAGAAGAGCGCAACCACTCTACAGAATCAACAATTGAAGTTGAATATGTAGAAAGGACACCTGCACCAGAACCACAAGATGCTCTAATCCATGACGATTGGGTATCAGCAGTACAAGTGGCAGACAAATGGTAACGTTTTAAAATTTAAAAATTCATCCAAATTCAAATTAATTAAAACAAACAAAAAATTAGGATACTTACAGGCTGTTATGACAACACAATCAACATTTGGTCCATCAAGGGAAAACATTTAGGAGCCTCCAAGCAGCATTCCAACTGCATTAAATCCGTTTCTTGGCTGAAACCAGGAGATCCGAGTGGTGGTCTTGTCAGTGCCAGCCAAGACCTTTCTGCAATTTTATGGCAATGGTCTCCTAAATCCGAAATCCAGCCCCTGGTAATTCTAAAAGGGCACGAAAGAGGAATAGATACCGTTTCAGTGAGTCCCGACAGCGGAAAACTAGTGACGGGAGGTTGGGACACCAATTTGAAAATTTGGAGCGCTTCTTTGGATGCTTCCGAAGAAGCTGGAGAGCCTCCCAGTAAGAAAAGCAAAGGCTTATTAGTTCGCACACCAATACACACACTTTCCGGACATAAAGAAACAATTTCCGGATCGCAATGGATAGATGCTGGGACTGTTTGTACCAGCAGCATGGACCACACTTTGAAAGTTTGGGACGTTGAGGTGATTTCTTTTTAATTTTGCAAATAAAAAATGTTTTAAATGTTTGTTTTTTTTTTGTAGTTATGCGGAATAAAAAATGAAATAATAGGCCAGAAAGCCTTTCTAGGCTTGTCATGGTCAGCACTATCGAATGGACTGATAACTTGTTCGGCAGATAGGCACATTCGTCTTTATGATCCTAGAAGTTCAGAAGGATCTGTGTGTAAAGCAACTTACACTTCGCACAGCCAGTGGGTTTCGTCTGTTTGCTGGTCCAAATACGATGAGCATCTTTTCATTTCCGGTTCTTACGATAACAGCGTGAAAATGTGGGACACCAGGAGCCCTAAGGCCTGTCTCTTCGATTTGCAAGGACATCAAAATAAAGTACTGTGCACTGATTGGTCCAACAATAATTATTTAGTATCTGGCGGATCGGACAATTGTGTGAATATATTTAAAAATAATTAATTTCTCCAGCTTGTAAACGATGGCGAACTAAAATAAATAATCGTTAACCATTTTTTTATTGCTTTATTAATTAATTAATAATGTCTTACCTTCCGAACTGCGGCTGAGAAGGCGATTGCGCTTGCTGAGCCAAATTACCAAATCCCAACGTGTTTTGATTAGCCAAATTTCCGAAAGTTGCATTTTGAGGCGAAGCGGGACCAAAACTAGCAGCTCCTTCAACTGAAAATCAACAAAAATATTAATTTAAAACCCAATTAAAGAAAATTAAATAATTTCCATCACATTTTATCAGACAAATAAGAATAAAATAAATTTTAAATGTAAAAAAGATGCAGTGAATTTAATTAAATTCAAATGAAGCGGGAAATTTAAAATTAACGGAAGCGCAAAAAATAACGGAAGTGCTAAATTTAAAATTAAAAGAAGCGCCAAATTTAAAAATAAATAAATTTTGTACCTGCTGGTGCCCCAAAAACTTTTTGCGGCGACCCAAAAGCGGGCGATCCTCCAAATGAAGGGGCAGCTCCAAATGCTGGGCTACCACCAAACGAAGCGGGAGATCCGAAAGCAGGAGCCCCGCCAAAAGTAGGCTTCTGGAATGTAGGAGACCCTCCGAAACCGGACTGTTGCACCGACTGGCCGCCCCCGCTGAAAGTACCCGCTCCTTGAGGACTTCCGAAACCACTGCCAGACTGTGCAAATCCAAAACCGGTACCACCAAAAGCCGGCTTACTGAATGCTCCCGTGCCAAAAGAAGTATTCGTGGAAGTAGCAGTCCCGCCAAAAATGCTAGCAGAAGAAGTGATAGAAGGTGATCCAAATAAGTTGGTTGCCGCAGCAGCAAACGGAGACTTCTGTTCGGCAGGTTTGGCGAAGGGATTTGCTGCTGGACTCGCCCCGAATCCACTTTGGGGCGCCGATCCAATGCTGATACTAGAAAACCCGGAACTGGCACCGCCAAAAGCACTTTGTTGTTGTGGTTGTTGTTGCTGTTGTTGTTGGGGCTGCCCAAAGGAAGTGTTTCCAAAGCTTGAGGAACCGAATGAAGTAGTAGTAGTAGTGGCAGGCCCGAAAGGACTATTGGAATTTCCAAAAGTATTCGCGCTGGCGAAAGGACTTTGGTTTTGAGGGGCCCCAAATGCGGTACCTGTGCTACCAAAAGAACTGGTGGTGGTTGTCGTGGTTGTAGAACCAAAAACTGATCCTTGGCCGAAAGCAGCTGGTTTTCCAAAACCGGAAGTCTGGCTAAATCCACCACCACCACCGAAAGGGCTATTGGAAGTGGTGCTGGCGGCAAAAGGTGAGCTTCCAAAGGCGCTCCCAGTGGTTGCTGTTGGATTTCCAAAATTGGAAAAAGGACTTGGGGCTGCAAACGAATTAGTATTAGCCATGGATCCAAATACTGAAGGAGCTGTTGAAGTAGCAGCTCCAAAAACAGAAGCCTGGGTCGTTACAGCTGGCGATCCAAAAACTGATGGTGAAGTTGTAGCAGGAACCCCAAAGGCTGATTGGGTAGTCGAAGAAAGAGCAGATCCAAAAGGTGATGACTGCACAGTGGTACTTTGCACAGTCCCAACAGTTCCGAAAACCGATTGGGTAGCCTTGGGGGCACTTCCAAAAATTGATTGATTAGTTGTGGAAGGCGCAGCTCCAAAAATTGATTGAGTATTTGTACTAGGAGCATTTCCAAAAACAGACTGTGTAGTAGCTGGTGAAGTCACTCCACTACTGGCAACAGTTCCAAAAACTGCTGGTGAAGTAGAAACAGCCACCGGTGTGGTTCCAAGGGTACCAGCAACGCTTCCAAAAACAGACTGAGAAGTGCTAACAGCTGCAGTGGTTCCTGTAAAATTGCCAACAGCTCCAAAAACAGATTGCGAACTGATTGCTGGCGTTGATTCAAATGCAGATTTTGTATTTGCACTGCTACCATTTCCGAAAGCAGATTGAGCTGTTGTGGTTGCTACTGAAGACACAATACCAAGAGATTTCGTTGTACTCGTAGCACCAAAAGATGCCTGTGTAGTCACTGCAGCTCCAAAAGCTGAATTTCCAAAAATACTTGCTCCCATAGTAGTAGTAGTACTTGGAGCGCTTCCAAATAATGAACCAGAAGCGGTACCTTCCGAAGTTTTTGCGGTACCACTTCCAAAGATACTTGCAGTTGTGGTCGTTGAAAAAATCGATGCTGAAGTAGTAGCAGGAGTTGTAAATAATGATCCGGAGGTAGTTCCAGCAATTGGTGAAGTTACAGGACCACCAAAAATACTACTGGTAGCTGTGGTACAATCAGCAGGCTTTAAAACCGTAGCAACTGCAGTAGTCACTACACTTGTAGCAGCAGTTGCAGTTAAAGCAGATAAAAGAGATGAAGTAGTCACTGCAGGAGTCTTAAAAATACCACTAGAAGCAGTAGGTACCACAGATTCAAAAAACGATGAAGTACTTGAAGTAGTAGTACTTAAGGTTCCAAAATTAGAACCAATCAAAGGTGCTGTACTAGGTGCTGCACTAGCAGCTACCAATTTTGTATCTTTTGCTTCAGCTTTAGCTTCAGCAGAAACTTTAACAGCTGCATTAGAAGGCAAAACATTTTGCGGAGCAGCTCCAAAAATACTTCCAGGAACTGCAGTACCAGAAGATCCAAAAATAGAACCTGTAGAACTACCGGGAGTAATTCCCGCAGCCAATACTGATTTAGTAACAGCAATATTTTGACTTTGTCCTCCAATATCACTTGTTTTAACTCCCAAAGAACCAGCCAAAATTCCAGTAGAACTTTTACTTGTTTCCTGCGTAAAAATCCCACCACTTAAACTTGGAAAGTTTGTATTGGAACTGGTACTAGAAGCCACCAAAGTACCGGAACCACTAGCCAAAGAATCCGTTTTGATTGTACTGCCAAAAAGACTAGTTTTCGACGAATCAAAACTAAACTCGCTTTCAGTTTGAAGGCTAATCGGTGTAAATGATGAAGATTTACTGTCGATACCAAAATTACCAAACAATCCCATCTTTGGCAAAGCTTCAGCAGCATTTTTCGATGTCATTAGACTGCTGTCGGAAGCAGAAGGAGCAATATTACTAAACAGACTCTTCGCGGGAACCATCTGGGAGCCCTTAGCCGTTACGGGACTTGAAATAGAAGCAGCACTAGCAGTGGTTCCAATTTTGGAAACAGTGGTAGCTGCACTGACAAAAGCGGAAGTGCCAGCAAACATTGGTTTGCCGAACAAATTCAAAGGAGTTGCAGCAGAAGACACTTCATTTGCAATCAGAGGCCTTTCTTCGGGGGCCCTTTCCAAAATCTTCGGCTTGAAAAGCTGTCCTTTGGGAGCACTTGCTTCCGGCATCGGTGTGGACATTGCAAATTTCGGTAGTTGTTTCTTAGAGGACGCAATCGGAGAAAACTTGGCTTCGAGCAGTTGACTTAATTGAACCGTTGAATTGTTATGTTGAGGCCTTACGATGCTAACATGCCCAACATCTTTTCCCTTGAAGAGTTCCAGTAACTGTTTGCTTTTGCTTTCGCTCAGCTTACTTTGCCGCTCCAAGACTTTGTTGAATTGTACAGGTCTTGTTTTGGTGGGATACAGATGCAATTTAGTAAGCTGTTCCTCCAGCCCTTCAATCTTATCGATGGACAGCAAAGAGTTGCCAAAAGCAGTCTTATTGGCACTCTTCAAACGACTCTTAATGTACTTCATCAAGTACATTTGTTTCTGCAGAATTTTATTGTGTTTATCCATCGATTGATAGATTGATTCCATAGTTGGCATTTTCAATTTGCTGCTCTTGATCAATGAATTCTGAAAGGTGTCCCATTGTTCATCCAAACATCTATTGGCTTGATCCAATTGCGAGTCCAAATAATACGTTAAATGGGAGAAGGTTTCCAACTTTTTCTGGGAAACGGGATCCAAGGGCATGGCCTTTTTCAATGCCTGGAAAGTAGGATCCTTACTGTAATTGTACCGGGAGCGCGCTTCTTCGTACCAGGCCCAAGTTTGAATCAACAGTTGATTCAGGCCTTGAATCTCCGATGCCAAAGTGGTCATGTTCTCTTGGAGAGCCTTATAAAACTCTTCTAGTTCCAAGATGCTTTGCGTAATATGCGTGGCTTCTGCATCACCACCCACATCGATTTTGATGCTGCGACCACGATGAAGATTGGCTTGCAATTCAGCTTCTAATAAATTGCATTCTTCGCGAATTAAATGGGCAATCAATGCTTCAGTTTCATCATTTCTCTCTAAGATTTTCGTGGGAGTACTATCAATTTCCGGCAATGGTTCTTTGACCAAATCTGGTGAATTTTGAATCACTGGAGGAATAATTGGTTGAACGGGAATTGATTTTATTGGTAAAGTGGTAAAATTCTGTGGCATTTGGCTAACGGTGGCAATGGGTTTGATGGCCACTTCTTGAGGTTTCGTCGTTTGAATGAATTGCAGGGGTTGATTCGATGTTTGAATCGTTGGATTTGCAATGTTTGAGGACGTTGTTTGAGGATACAGAGGTTTTGGTGTAAGAGTTACAGCTGCCACTGGTTTTGGCTGGGTTACCACTGGTTGAATTGCCACTTTGGTGACTGGTAACAGCTGCAATTATTTTATTTTTTTAATGCTTTTGAAATATAAAAAATAATAACACTTTTTTTTCTTCATTGTTCAATAGAGAAAAATTAAATTTTAATTAATTTCATGCAGAAAAAAGCAGAAAAATTTAATTGAAAAAATTACAGAGGATGAAAACGCAATTTAAATTGTAAAAAACAGTAAAACTCTAAAAGTTTTAATTAGAAATAAATATAAAAAAGAAAAAAAAACTCACCCTTTGAGTATCCTCCAAGACAAAAAACGCCTCTCCAGACCGATCAGGCAATTCTTCCGGTTGTGAAGTAATATCGACAGCATTGTTGCGCTTGTTAATTGCATAAAACGAGCACAAATCGCCTCTATCAGAGAGCAGAAACAACAAAGGCACCTTCTTGGTTTCCTCGCCAATGGTATAATCCAAACCGCCGACATAAAAAGCTGCTCCAACAGGAGCAACATCATCTTTACTATCACTGAGAGGTAACTCAGCTCTACTGTTATCCTCCAAAGTCCATTGGATCCATTTCTCACCATCCATGCCCAGTATGCCAACTTCCATACTGTTTGATGAAGAAGCCACTAGAACGTTCCTGCAAATAATTCAAATTAAATTAAATTAAATGAAAAAATGTTAAATAAATAATAAATTAATAAAGTTTTTTTAAAATTCTTACCATTGTTGTGGCCACATTAAATAAAATTGATGCGGCCTTAAATTAGTGAAACTGTAGCAAATATCTTCATAATTGGTATAAACAGGATTGCCAGTTTTGGGAGCGTCGACCACCATAAAGGAATTCTGCGTCTCTCCGCCAAGTATTTGATAAACAGCAATAAACTGCAAATTGGAGATCCATTTCAAAGCACAGATACTTTGATATCCTTGCGGTGGACTGATACTTTTCACAGCTTTCAAATCGGGTTTATACTGCGTGATTTTTCCATCTTTACTTCCGACTGCTATTTGTTTTCCTTTGGGACTCCAGCAGAAACACGTTGCTCCAGCAACAGCAGGCAGTTCATTAATTTCAACAGATTGCTGTTTGAATTCGTAGTTTCCAAGTGATCCATCGCTTTTGCATGCTGTGAAGACATCGGGAATTGCTGGATTCCATTCGGCTTCTAAAACTTTTACGTTTGCTGTAGCTGATAAACGGATTTCCTTCACTAATTTTTCTTTCTAAAATATAAGAAAAAAAAATTAATTGATAATAATAAATATATTTTAATAAATACCTGAGTTAAAAAAGAAGATATTTCATAAACACAAGCAATGGGTGTTTCATTTTTCTCAGTGATAACACACAATTTAGTTGAATCACAATTAACAGTTAAATGTGTGGGCCTCGAACATAGCTGAATGGTTCTTGATTTACATTTGAGGGCTTCCTTTGCATTAGGCACTATATCTGTCCCTTGTATAACTGAAAAACAATTATTTAGCACTCTAATTAAAACTGAATAGCTCTAATTACATTACCTTTGAAATTGTTGGAATTAGTGCCAACGAAAAGTAAACCATATCTACTGGATACAGCCAGCAAGTTGAAAGAGCTACTAAATTGATCAGAAGTATCGTTTTTGAATATTTTCAAGCGGCTGTGCGTTTTAAATTGAAAGTCCTAGAAGCCAAAAACAAAAACTCATATCACACTAACTTGCAAATTGAACTTTTACAACTTACCACAACATCCAGTGGATTGGGAGCTGCCACTGCCATGATTTTAGTAGTGGGCACTCTATTTTATGTAAAACTTGAAGTATTTTCTTAATTTCTTAAGCTTGTAATGATTTTAAGGCCTTTTTTGCATTTAACGTTGAAGAACAGAGCACAAAATTTGGAGGTTAAGTTACCGACTAGTACCTGGTCGGTGTCCTTGCTTATTTTAAAACTAGTTCCAGTTTTGTACGCCAGGGGCGCCCCAAAAAATACCTCGAAGAGGGAAAAAAATGTGATTTTTCGAAATTCAAATTTCAATTTAAAATTAATCGTAAATGCTACAGAAAAATCACAATATTATACCAGAATTTGAAAGAGAATTTATCTGGCTTGTATTTTTGAGCCATTGCCCAAGATATCGTTTTAAATGAAAAAGTTATTAATAAAAATGTAAAAAAAGTCCGAACCCAATAAACCACTTTTTAATTTTTTTTTTTAAATGAAAATTCCTTCAAAAACTTTTCGCTTATTTTTTTTAATAAATATCGATTTTTTTCCAATATTTTGGTATATAAATTTTATTCAATTTTCATTTTTAATTTTATAAACTTTTGGTCAATGTTGGTCCCTTGGGTACATTGACCGCAATCATTTCTGAATTTATCAATCAATAACTTTTTCCTTCATTTTGAACAAAACTAATTTTTTTCTCTATTGATTTTTGGGGTTTTCCCCATTCACAACGGCCTAAATTTTCCAGGAGGCCATTTCAAAGTATTTTGGGGCATAACAACTGTATTTTTCGGTTCTAATCATTCAACAGTCGTTTCAGTATAGCTTTGGGTCTAAATAATTCTCATTGAAAAAATGAGAAACTTTTATCAATAACTTTATCAGTTATTAATTTCTTTCTAAATTGCGGTGTTACGTAACTTTGATTTTTAAATTTTAATATGAGAAATAGGCTCTCAATCAATGCAGTTTTTTGCGAGCCCGCAGCTATATCTATTTAACACATTTCTGTAGACTTAGATTAAGAAAAAGTAATTTTCATTTCTGGAAAATCGACAGTGGCAATTCTCAATTTTGCAACTTTTCACTTTGTACAATAATATCTGCTAAAATAGCAGCTCAATCACTTCCAACGTTACTTAAATAAAAGCTGGTTTAATTAGAAACTAATTTCTTTTTACAGTTCTTATTTTAAGCCAGTATTTCCTGAGAAAATTTCCTCGGGAGGGAAAATTTCGAGATTTAAGAGCATTTTCTTCTGTCGCTCGCCACCTATAATTGAAAATGTGAACTAACATTTTCAAACTGCAGTACGGTTTAAATCAAAACTAACTAAATTTGGTAAACAAAGTGTTTTTTAATTAAATTTTAAACAATTAAAGCATATTTCCTACAAAAGAGTATGTATTTATTAAAGAAAATCATACCAAGCATTTGCCTAAGTAATCCTGGGCTTCTTCTTAAGCAAAGAGAGTCAGCATGCAACCAATTAGTTCTTCGAGACTATGTGAAGGTAAACTTATTGAATAAACCTTATCAACTGCTAATTATTACTTAGCATTTACAGATAAAGGACTTAATATTCCATACCTGAGAAGCAGCAACTATAATTTTTATGCAAAGAGCTTTCATATATCTTCGATATGAAATCCATGATAATGGTGAAAAAAGGGGGCCCTTAGGGAATCCCTATGTCTATAAATGAAGACATTATATGAAAAATATAGAATTACAGTAAGCAATCTCATAATTTATTGTTTTTCAATATTAATTGATGTTATTTTAGCTTTATCTGGTGTTAATTTAAAGTTTCAAAGTGATTTGTTTTGCTCATTGGAAACATGCAGAATATTTTAACAATTACAGCAATTTGATGGCAAAAAAATACTTCATGGTAAGAAATGAGTAAAGCCAATTAATTAAAAGGTAAACCTATTTAATTTTCAAGTTTTCCTGATGCGTTAAAAGATATATTTTATAAATTTTAAATATTTTGAATTTATCTATAAAAACGCAGCTTAAATGGTAGTTTTAAACAGAGGTAGTTTTAATTTATTGAAACATGGAAATAATAATTTCTATAGAAAGATCTCAATTAAAGGTAAAAATACAACAAAATAAAAAAATAATGAATTCCCGGTGCTTTCAGAACTAAGTGCGCAGTTCTGCGCTCTTCTCTTGCTCCATATTCTCGGAATCCTCATTCTGTTTCTCTTCATCCCTCTGGCTGGTACAGTACGCCAGCTGCTCTTCAACTGCAATGGCGGACTTCCTGGTCGGCGTGCAAACTGAGCCCTTGAGCCCTCTCAAACCTCTCAAACAACGATCCTAAAAGTAATTATAGATAAGTACTAGTCTTCGTTAATTGTTTTCTAATCAAAACTATTGCAACATTCAAAAGTAATTGCTTGTATTTCAATTAAATGACATTGATTTGTCGGTAGATTCTTGAATTTAGTAGCTCAATGCCCCACGTGTCTTTGCACGCTTTACATTTTTTACATTTGGCCTATGTAAATTTAATTTTACTGCATTTTATTATTCATTGAAAAGACTAAATGCATTTTATTTATAGATTAGATACGTTTTTCTTGTGTATAAATTACTATAGTTGGTAATCTGCTGGTCGAAAATCAATAATTGCACCATCGGTATATCAAACCTGTTTTATTGCTATATAAATGCCGCCAAAATTAGTTTTTTGCGTTATTTTTTAATTTTAGAAGATTCTTTAATTAATATTGAAGCAAATAAATTTAATTGGAGCGTTTCGGAATGCGGAATTAAGCATTAATCGATTAAACTTTGTAATTATTCATAGAAATTGATTTATTTTGAAAAATGCGCGCGGAAATTTAATTTCCGTTAATTGGTTTGTTGCATAGTAACCAATTTATTTACTTTTGTTATTAAATTTTAAAACAAATTACTTATTAAAGTAATTACATAACATTAAACAATATTTTTTGCCATTTCATTCTACTTAAAAAAACATTTTTTGTTTACTTGAAAGTTTAATTGCCTTAAATTATACTAAAAAAAAAGATTTAAGTTTAATTGCTTGGAATTTCAAAGTATTTACATTGTTTGTTGCATGGCAACTGAAAAAATTGTTTTTAATTTAAAATTAATTATTTTTGAGCAAATCAGAGCATTTTTTTTTCGTGGGAATTCCTGTAAATTAAATATTATCAGATCAGCATTCCTGGAATACATTTTCTTAAAATATTTTAATTTCAATTTCCACTGGAAAACTCGTTACAGTTTTTAACAATTTAAATTTTTTGCATTTAGATGAATGAAAAGTAAAATTGCGCAACATTTCCGCAAATGAATCACTAGCAATTCAACTGCTACCTTTAAATTTGCAACGTGTTTTTAATTGAACAAATTGTTAACAATTATAATGGTCCTATAACAATGCGACCCTGGCCTGCACGCAATTAAAATTGGCTTTACAATTTTGCAAATCATTCGTTTGGAATTTTAGCGCACTAAACTCCGCAATTTCGATCATGTTTGCTACCACTGCAAGCACCGATTGCCAGTATTGTAAAGTCCTGCGATTGTTTATTTATTAACAATAAAAGTAATAGAAGAAAAAAAAGCTACAACAAAAACAAAAGTATAAAGTTACTAAGACTTAGCAGTTTCGTATTGCATAAACCAACTGTGTAAGCACAATTATTATTAATATGATTTGTACAACGGAATGATAACAATTGAAACGACGTTTTTGCGATTTTCAGTAACCATCCCCAAGATGATCATCAAAAAGTGAGATCAATTACCCTCAGCAACCTCAACGGATTACAAGGAACGCAAGAAGGAGGAGGAAAATCAGACAGGAAGGCAAGAAGAGAGGAAAATGTTGACGCCTTATTCAGCGGATTTGGTATGGTTGATCGCAATTGGATTCGTGATTGCTTTTATTTTGGCATTTGGAATTGGCGCCAACGATGTGGCCAATTCCTTCGGCACCAGCGTTGGCTCCAAGGTACTGTCCATCACCCAGGCTTGCTTTCTGGCTACCATCTTTGAAATTGCCGGATCGATTTTAATAGGTAATTTGAAACAAAATAATTTTGTTCGATATGAATTAATTAATTGCCGATGCTGTAGGTTACAAGGTATCGGATACAATGCGCAAAGGGATTCTGGATGTGACGGTTTACAAAGATGACGAATTGGAATTAATGTTGGGCTGCATTAGTTCGTTGGCAGCCAGTGCCATTTGGCTAATTGTGGCCACGTTCTTCAAGCTGCCCATTTCGGGCACCCACAGCATTGTAGGCGCCTCCATTGGGTTCAGTTTGGTGGCCAGGGGAACGCAAGGACTTCATTGGGGCACCCTGGCTACAATTGGTTAGTTTTCTTCACTTTATTTTTAAGTTTTTTGGTTTTAAAACAATAGTTACTTGGGATTGTGATTTAAATTTTAAATATCGGCGGGAGTTTTAAATTTAAAACGCTTATTTCCTGCTGGATTTCCCGCCTAGTTTCAAATTTAAAATATTTAAATCAACAAATTTAATGTTTTAAGTTTTTTTTAAAGGAAAACTTACTTATTGTTTGAATTTCAGTGGGTTCTTGGTTCGTTTCGCCAGTTTTAAGCGGCGTAACATCAGTATTAATCTTCATGCTTATAAAGTACGCCATTCTGAAGCGCGAAGACCCTCTGGAGTCGGGCCTACTGTGGCTGCCAATCTTCTACGGCTTTACAATCATCGTCAACGTCTTTTCCATCGTCCACGACGGCCCGAAGCTCCTCAAAATGGACAATATCGATCTGTGGCTCGTGGTGATCATCAGCCTATCCTCGGGTCTGATCACGATGATGGCCATTTGGTTAATTGTGGTCCCGTGGCAACGCAAGAAAATCCTGCAGGACCTGCAACGGAAATCGCAAGCTGTGAATTTCAATATCGGCGACTCCGGAGAGAACTCGCCCGAAGGAAGTCCCCGCAAATCGAATCGCAATTCTATCCAAGCGCATCTCACAGTCATCAGCGAGAACACGGAGATGATCCCGCTGGATCCGGAGCAGAAGAAGATCCACCAGTATGCGCTGCAAGACGCCGAAGCTGCCTACTTGAAGAAATGCAGGGAACTTAGTGCCGTGCACAGTACAACGTCCCTGACGACCGAGATAAATCCCGCTTTGTCGCCCAATTCGAGCGGCACTCCGTTGATAATCCAGAAGCAAATCAAGCGCAAAAACGATGAGGGTATTTGCGCCATCGAGCTGCAACAGAATCCGGATTTGGCCGAGCACAACAGCAGCGTGTCGAGACTCTTCAGCTTCCTGCAGGTGCTCACCGCGATGTTTGGAAGTTTCGCGCATGGAGGAAACGATGTCAGCAATGCCATCGGACCACTGATTGCTCTCTGGTTGATTTACACCGAAGGCTCGGTACTGCAGAAGTCGGAAACGCCACTGTACATACTTCTGTACGGTGGCTTGGGAATTTCTGTTGGATTGTGGCTGTGGGGACGAAGAGTTATCAAAACCATTGGAGAAGATCTCACCAAGATTACACCTGCAACGTAATTATTAATTTATAACTTTGTTTCTATGTAGTTTAAGTACTTTAAAACTGTTTTTTCTTGCAGAGGTTTCACCATTGAAATTGGAGCAGCGTTTACTGTTTTATTGGCTAGTAAAATAGGTTTACCTATTTCCACCACGCACTGCAAAGTGGGATCTGTTGTCTTTGTGGGATATTTCAGTTCGCAAACTGATAAGAAGGCCGTTGATTGGAATTTATTCAGGTAAATTTAAAACTCAAATTAAATTTTAAACTAATTTAGGCAACTAAGTATGCATCCAAACTGACATTCTTTTTTTTTCTTCAAATTATTATTTGTTTAAATAAGTTTTAAAATTAATTATTTACTAATTAAATGTTAATTACAGGAATATAATCTACGCTTGGGTAGTAACAGTGCCCGTGGCCGCTCTACTTTCAGCAGGATGCATGTACTTTTTGCAACAAGTTGTTCTTTAATTTATTTTTATAAATTAATAATAACAAACAATCCAAGGCAATTAGAAACTAAAGAATTTACAACACGGCACTAAACTACTTTAGGTCCTCTTCGAAAACAGGAAGGAAGAACTGCAAAGCATCCCCAACAATATTTTTACCGACAAGAAAAAAAAATAAAAAAAGGCATAAATGATAAATATATTGATGTTAAATGTAGTTATCATTTGTAATTCCGTGATATTATATTTTCATCAAGCACACTGATAAACCGATGATTACTGATAAAGGAAGAGACCTGTGATAATATTTTTTTCAAGAAACCGCTGAATCAGAGCACTGTTGTTAATTAATATTACAATAAAGCGAGTAAACACTGTTGAAGAAAAGTCCCCAGCGAATTGTTGTAAGAGAAACACTGAAGGACACTGTGCAGCTTCACTGAAACGATATTTTTCTTGTATACTGTTAAAAAAGAATCGAAAAACAATGTTAAAACTGCTGCATTTTCAATTGGTTCTGTTGAAACAACTTTGGTATCTGTGTAGAGTCAATAAAAACTATTCTAAAGAAACAAAACTTATTTTTCTTTTCAGATCTTTCATTACAGATGATTTTTTCAATTTTTTAAATAATTTAAAGCTTTAAAATCTGAAAAATAAAACTGAAAAACTGAATTTAAATTACTGCGATATTAATTATTTTATTTAACATATATAATTACATACAATTGCAATTGCTGATTAATTAATAATGAAAATCCCCAAGAAGTGCTATTGATTAATTCATTTAACAGTCAATAATATCGATGAAAAGTGAAAGCGACATCAAAATTCCGCTGATTTCGCTCCGTTTTCTTTATACAAATCCACAAAAAATATAATCAATTCAAAAGAAACGCAAAAAACTTCTTTCCCAAAAGAAAAATACAAATAATCAGGTGATAATTGACTAAAGAAAATTAACAATTACAACTTATTATAGACGTGGAAAGTGAATTTTTACAACAACAGATATTATTACCCGCGGTTACTATGTTTTGTTTTGTTTTTGTTTTATAGTAAATAACTAGTAGAATAATAATATAATTAATCTAACCACCTTCTTCTTATTTATTTATTTATATTTATAATAATAATTTATTAATTATTATTATTATTATTATTACTGTTAGTAATAATATCTGCAAAACGTGATGAAGTGCAATATTTACTTTTTATAGCCCTTCTTAGGTATCTTTATCTTCGATGGTGACTTCATTAACGAACACTTCTTCGTCATCAAAGTTTTTCGAGTTGATCTCTTGGTCGAAGAGTGCTTCGTCGATGTAAACTTCTTCGGGACCCGGTTCGCATTTCACTGTGGTAACTTCCGGTTCTTCTATTTGCACCTCGGCCGTTTCCTCCAGTTCCACTTCTTCTTGAACGCCATCGGTGTCGATTATTTCGGTTTTTATATTTGTTGCCAGCGGACTCACGCTCACTGCTTTCGTTTGCAGTAGAAACGATTTGTTGGTTCCGAATTTTCCCTGTAATTAAAAAAAAAAAATCAAATTTAGATTAAATTTCTCTTTTCTTTGGCAAAAAAACAATGAAATAAATAAGAAAACAAAGGTTTCAACTTACTTGCATCATATTCTGGGGCACCACCTTCAAAACGACATTTTTCCCCGAAGCAGTCTTCACCAAAATCAGATTGGTGTTAGTCGTACCAATTTGACTGGCATTGGTAATCAAATTTGCTTCAGTAATATCACCGCTTTCAGAGTTCTCGTCTTCATTGACGTACTCATTATTATCGTCCAGCGTCAATCCGTAATGAATATCGGTTTGCCAGGGATTAAACCGTTGATTGGATCCACTGGCGAATCCATTGTGTACTCTAATTTCTTCATAGCCCGGCTCCTCGTCGTCGGAATCCTCGTCGTGGCGCACAACTCTCCTCTTCTTAGGACTGTCGACTCCTTTCAATCGTTTGCCTCTTCTGCTGATGGTGAAGTGCAATGGGTCGTAGCCTTCCCTGCGCATCATATCAGGCAAATACCGTCTCCTCGCATTGATAAACCAATTGCTAATTTGCAGAAAAGTTAATCCTGTCTCTTCTGAAAGCAATTGCTTTTCCGTTTCAGTTGGATAGGCGTTGAAGCGATGCTCGTAAAGCCAGTTTTTCAGGATTTTCACAGAGGTTTTCGGCAAATGTCCTCTGCGTTTCGGCGGTACCGGTTTGAAAATGGCAGCACTGACCGTCACGGGCTCCGAATAAATTGCCAAATTGGGCATTTCAATTTCCTGCTCTTCATACTGCTCCACTTCTGAATCTGAATTCTCCATACTGCTTGTAGTTTGAAACTTCTGGAATTCAATGTTGTCCTCTTCGATTTCCTCCACTATTTCGTCCATTTCTTCATAATCTTTATCCATTTCTGTGAAAATTCAAACTAATTTTAAAAATTGAAATTGCAGATAAGCACTAAACTTTACAAAATTAAATTATACATTAAAATAAACAGTAACTAATAAACTATCGTTATTTACCAGTTGTAGTTTGTTTTTATCAACTGCTAAGTACCAAAAAAGGATTTTACAAAATTTAGTCCTGCGAGGACAGCAGTTTCTACTACTGCATAAAACAAACAATTGCCAAACAACATATTGGCTTTCCACTGCACCCTTTGCACTTAATAAACAGCTAATAAATAAACGTAAGAAATGCTGTAGCAATATGCTGCTGTATCAGCAGTGACAGATTTTGGGGACCAGCAGGAATCAAGCTTCAAATAAACAAAAATTTGTCATATCCTTTCATGTCAAACAAACGTCAACTGTCAACGTTTATGTCCAGTTGGTCCATTTGTAATGCGAAAAATTGACGTGGAAATGTGTTATTTCTACGTTACACAAAAAATATCATTGGAAAATACTTACCCATTGTGGTAAATTCGATAAAATCTATGACCACCAAAGATGGCTCAACCCGAGTCAATAAAGGCAAGCGATTGCGTCACCAAACCTGGGGAATTTTGCCTTTTTGCTGCTGAGCTAAATAACCTTTCCTGGGTTTTTATACCTAGTTTTTTGTTAAATTACAGGCATTTACATGCAAATTCTTATTTTTATAATAAGTAATTTAATAATTTTTAGAAGTTTTTGGGCTTTTCTAAGAGTTTGTTGTTTGTTTACTGCTGCGAAAACATCTTTTTTCTTTTTGAGGTTAAGTAACTAGATTTTCTTGATTTAGTTACTAAGTTACCAAATTTGGTTGAGTCATAGGCAACTTTGGTGGCAGGTCAAAGTTCGAAAACTGTAGCAAAAGCAAATAATAAAAGCAAATTATTCATAATTAATTAGCAAGAATACCTGAATAACAATTTAATAAATTTAAGGATAGTGTAATTAAATAGAAAATGCAATAAATTATTATGTTGTCCTCTGGTAAATATTACACTTTGTTTATGTAACAAATAACATAGAAATTCCTCTAATGTCAATTTTTAATTTTTAATTTAAACTATTTATAATTAAGAAATATCTAATGCAGTTTTGATTTATAGATAAAACACACGTTTATCCAAATGGTACTTATTTAAATTTGCCGCCACTTTGAGTAATTTCCCCTCCAATTGAGGAATAAATGTGGGCCCCCACTCTGCCACCACAAAGGACTAGTTGATGCGGTTGGATTTTCAAAAAATAAATCCCAAACGGAACGCTTATTTAGAAGAAAGCCGCACAATGGTCAGTGTGTTGTACCGTATTGTAACGATAAATGTAAATTGGAAAAGCGATTCCGCCAAAGGTTATCATCGCCTTGTTAGTGTAATTGTGAATAAACAGTACACACAAACGCAAGATTATAATAAACACATCCGATAGTGTGAAAATCCTGTCTGGGTAAGTAATTTTCCGCTTTTAAATTCAAATATTCGAAGAGAAAAACGCGAAAAGGATTTCTCGCAGCGTTTTTTGTTTCGGGTGGGTGAGGGTTTAGTGTCATGTTGGAATTTTCGCAATCCATGACTAGATCCACACTCATGCAAAACAATTGAACAAATTGTTGCGGAAAATCTGCCTAATTAAACTAATTAAAAATGAAAAAAAAAAACAATTAAATTGTTTTAAAAGCGTCTCAAAATTCCCGCCAATAGTGGCGCTGTTGATAATGCCACTAGGTTGCTATGGCAAAACAAAAACCGAATAAATAAACAAACAATGGCCGCTGGCAAAAGTTTATAACTGATTTTTTATGCTTTTTTAATTAATAAAATAAAAGGATGTCGGTTATTATATTTATTCGGCGTCTCACTGTTTTTCTTAGTTTTCTGTGAGTGTGTGTGTGTTAGTTTAGTGCGATGTGCATCATTCGATTTCGTTAGCCGTTCGTTCGAAGCCCCAGCAGCGCGAGAGAGGAGAAGTTGACTGCCCTTGAACTGAAAACACGTTTTGCTAAACTTGTGTGTATTACAAAAAAAGAAAACCGCAAGAGACTGCTTTGCTAAGAGAGCAGCAGCAGCCAGCAAAAGATAGAACGTAGGAAATGGTACCTTTCATATCCTTTGAAAGTTTCCAAAAAGTAATTGCAAAAATTTGTCCGCTTTTTGTAGGGCCCCCCCAGTACAGTTTTTGACGGTACTGTACTTTGCAACAAGGCATGAGGCAGCCACAAGCAACCGACAACAACCAAGAAGAACCTTTCTTCTGCTTCTTCTTCTTCTTCTTTGTTACCTGAGTGTCGTTACAGTTAGGTAACTTGCATGTGTGTGCGTGCCCCTCAGTCCCAGAGAGGCGAGAGAGCCACACAAAGGCCCCATTTTCCTGCCGTCTCTTTCTCTGCGACTTGCAGCAGGTATATCCTTTTCGTGGGTCTTTTTTTTTACTTGCTTTTCTCTACCACCTGCCTCTTTGATTATTATTTAGTGTGTAGTAGTACGATTACCCGTCCTCCTCGCCAACAACTTAACGATTTTCTTGGGCGTCATTACGTTTTTGCTGTTGCTTTTGCTCTCAATTGTTTCATTTTTAGTTTTGCCCAGGGAAAAGCGTTCGTTTTTCGAGCAGAAACAAGAAGAAACGCTGCTGGTGGTAACCGTCGTCAGTTCCTTTTTTTTTAATGGGAAAGGGGAAAGCGTTTCCAAACAGGAAACATAATAAACTTTATTTTAAGTTTGAAAAGCTAATATAAGCAACCCTTCGTCATTTGCGTTTCCCTCCGTCCTAAATAGAAGGCCAAATTTAGATTGTGTGCAGAGAGAATGGGTATAGGAAGGACCCTAATATGAAATACTAAAACAAAGAACAACCGTTTCTTGGTATTTCATGCTCACAGGTACATTAAAAACACAGATAAAATCTTTTTTACGTGTGCGTTAAATTGTATACATCGAGAGCGCACTGTAATAAGCATCTACAGGTGCTTCTTCTCTTCCTTTTTCAGTTTTTTTCCTTTTTTATATTTATTCCTTCTACATGCAATGTTTTTTTTTTCCAACTTAAATTCACGCGAAATTTATTAATTTATGTTTTCGCTTAATTTGTTTAGTTTTGAAGGTTTTGTTCCAAAGCTTTCTTCGTAAAGTTCTCTAATTTCAAATGTCAGCCATTAAAAAAAAGGTGTTAACTGATTTAAAAGTCAAACAGTTCAATTGTTTTGTTTGGCTAAATTAATTAAATTTTATGCATCTTATTAATTAATTTATATTTTAAACTTTAAATTGCAAACAATAGCAGTAATTTCATTAAATTAAAAAAAAAACAAATAATTTTTTTATAATAAATAATTGTTTTTCAGAGAAAAAAAGCTTTTGAAATAGTGTCTTAATTAATTAATTATTGTTAAAAAAACACTAGTAGAAAACAAGTTAATTTAAATGTAAAATATTCAAAGAAAACAATAAGAAACTGCTGGCTGTCATCACAACAAACATTTATTATTATTTGTTGCCCAACAATTAATTATTTTGTGTAACAGAGCCAGCAGTTAATTTATTACTTCATCTTTTTCTGTGTGTTTTTTTTTTCGTTCTTCGTTTTAAGTTTTACCAAGTTCATTGTTTTGTAATTATTTTTTTGTTTGTGTGTTTCTTACGAAAAATAGCTTTTCTGTGGTCTTGGAAAAAAAAAAAACAAGAAACGAATATTAAAGGAAACAAATTAAATTTTAAAGCATTTCAAAGGTTGAAGGAAATATTAAAATAAATAACAATAAAAGTTAAATTAAAATTACTTTTCGAAGCGAAAAATTAAAAGTAACTTTGTCACTGTTGTTAAACGTTAAATAAATCCTTGTTAGTTGAGTTTTGAGCAAATTGAAAATTTCGCGTGAAGAAACTTGAAAAGCAATCGTAAAAACCATATTTTTTGCTTTAAAACAAATAGAATATTACTTTTTTGTTTACTTTAAAACAAATAAAGTAATAAATATATTTCTGGCTTTAAAACAAACACAAAAAAATAAACTGTTTGGTTTTTAAAAATTGGTTTAACAGATTCAATATTTTAACTGAGTTTTAATTAAATTTTTAAAGCTGAAAAAATAGCATTAAACATATCAAAAACCAATAATACTTTTCGAATTATTTATTCTCACTTTATATATATATATAAAAAAGAAATCCAATTGCTGGGATTATCTTATTTATTAATTAAGTGATTGATGATTAATAAAATGTATAAAGTATAATGATGTGGGACACGCGACACACAGCTTTCGAATACAAAACAAAAATTTTCAGGGTGCGGGGGATGATTTTCGCTTGTGTATGATGATAGATGGGGGTCAATACAAATCCCTCAACCCTTATAAAATGTAATTAACGCAAGACCCCCATGTTTAAAAGCTTTTAAATCATTTTACCATCAAATACCAACATCAAAGTATTTCTTTTTATTATAATTTAATTTTTTTCTTATGATTTTTAATTAATTCTTTTCGTTTCACTAAATTTTTAAACAAAATATTAATTTAATTAATTAATAAAACATATCCAGTATCTAAAAAAGTAATAAGAAACTAATAAAAATTAAAAACCAAAGCTTTGTAATAAAAGAAGAAAAGTGTTGAACCACTAAAATGTAAAGATACCTCTAAGTGTACAGGTATTACAATAATAATCCAATAATTGTTATTAGTTTATGTATTATTATTATTATTATATGTAGTAATGTAGTATATAGATAGGATAGGGAGTAGAGTAAGTGTGTTATTATGTGCGTTGGTGCGAGTGCAGTGTAGTGTGCAATGAATGTGCAAGTGCAATGCAATGGATACAGTAAATTTATGCGTGGGAAAGCTAGTCGGAAGAAACGACGGACGGAGGTCGACGGAGCGCAAAATTCGAATCGACTCCTCTTCTTCTTCTTGGTCTTCATTGCCGCTCTTTGGTGCCGCCATCGCAGCAATCGCCACACGCTAATGATAATGCTCTTCTTTACAGCTGCCTGCCAGCCAGCCAGCCAGCCAGCCAGCCAGCCAGCCAGCTAGCCAGTGGTGGAGGAGGAGGAAGTAATTCGTAATTCAAGAACACCGCGACAAGAAGTTAGAAAGAAGTCTAAAGGATTTCGACTTGTCCTTCCTTTTTACCGCGACACCACAAGGTAATCCTTCTTTTTTCAATTTTTTTCTTCCTTTTCTTTTTATTTCATTGTTTATTTATTTTTTAATTTTGCGGAGCTAAGTAATTTAAGGAAAGCTGCTGAGAAATTTTATTATAAAAATAAAAATATTAAAAATGTCTAAAAAAAACTTTTAAAATTTTAATTTTTAAAAAGGCAAAACCGGAAAAGTTTAAAAACAAAATGAAAAAAATAATGAATTCAAATAATAATTTACTTTCAATTTTATTTTTTGCATTTTAATTAGTTAATGACAGTTTTTTTATTTATTTAAAAGATGCAATGAAAATAATTTTAATAGTAAAATAAATTAAAGAAAACTTTAATTTTTTTTAGGGAAATAAAATAAAAAAATTAATTAAATTAAATCATGGAATAGAAATCGAAATTTTAAAATCTATTTGATTTCCCTTTCTCTAGCAAGAAAACAATAAAATTAAATACGAAAAATGAAAATTAATTAAATTAAACTATGAAAAACGAAACGAAATTTAATTAATAATTTGATTTCCCCTTTTCTAACAAAAAAACAATAGAATTAAATACGAAAAATGAAAATTAATTAAATTATATTAAGAAAAATTAAACTAAATTAAAAAAACCATTAAATTTCCCTTCTTTAATTTTTAAATATCGAGTAAAACTTGCCTTAAATTTTATTCTTCTTTGCATTAGAATTATTTAAAGAAATTTGTCTAGTTGATTTTAAAATTCCAATGAAAATGATTTAAAAATAAAGTAAATTTTAAACAAAAAACACAAAAATTCTGGCAGCATATTTAAAAAAGAAAAATGGCCGCCAAAAACATCCCTCAACTTATTTATTTCATTGATTAACTAAAATTAAAACTTAGTTAATTAAATTTCCTTTCACTTTGTATAAAAAAAACCCATAAAATTAAGCAGGAAATTTAATTTTCCCAATATGTAATTTAATTATTTATTTGTTGTTTTAAAGTGTTACTGCCAATTACTTAAAAGTACAAAAAACATTTTAAATTTTAGCATAACTTTTAAATTATAATTTTGGTGAGTCACCATTGGCTTTCTAAGGATATTTCCAAAGGTATCTAACTATTTTGTGAGGAAAATGTAAATTTACCAATAATGGCAATGCATCTTTCCCTTTTACTGTTATGCACCTAATGATGCAGCCATTTGAAGCATCTCTCTCTCTCTCTCTCTCTCTCTCTCTTCTTTAATCGTTATCATTAGTTTTCCTTTAGCAAAACTAGCAAAACTCACTTTGAAATCTTCTTCTTTATAATTTCTAAGATCTAAGCTAAGCGATAGTTACTCTATGTTTATTTATTCGGTATTTTTAACAATTTAAAAGTATTTAATTTGTGTGTTGATGTTGCAACAACCTGATGCTGATGCTGATGCTGATGCTGATGGTCTTTATTGTTCATCGGCCATCGGCAAAGTCCTCGAAGAACTCGATGGACAAGAAGAAAACATCAGTGGGAGTACTCTTTTACTATGGGTAAAAGCACTAAAAGTATACTTGATAGAGGCACAAGGCACTGCTTTTGAACATTGTTATTGTATTAAAGTTGAAAGTATATTATATGGGAAAGGTAATGGTACTTTGTTGGGTGCCTTTTGAGCTTCAGCAGCTTCAGCTGCACTTTACAGGGACTGTGACTCCTCCACAGTCCACACACACACACACACATAAATAGCACTCGAAGCAGCGACAATGTTTCTTTTTGCTTGTGCTTTTGCTTCTTCTTCATTGCTTTGGGTGATGCATTTGCTGCATTTACTGTGTATACTCTTCTTCTGAAAGAGCAAATAAACTCTTCTTCCTGGTTGGAAGAATTGACAAAGTTACAACTAAGTTTTACCATTGCGCATAACGATTAAAGTCGAGATTAATCGTTCATCGCGTGCTGCAATTGTTGTCTTGACCAATGGACATTTATTTTCTTGAAGGGATTTGTAATTCAGTTTCTTCTATTGAATTAATTAAGTTTTTTTTAATTGTTTTTATTTTTTAATTTTCTTTTTATAGAGAGAGAGAAAAAAAAAGTTTTTAAATTATTGTTGCTGATGAATTTTAATTTTATGTGAATTTTATTTTTTACTTTTTAATTTAGGCAATTAAATTGTCTTTGAATTAAATAAAATTAAAGATAATTTAAATTTTAAAATTTTAAGGAACCTTTATAAAAAAAATATTACATTTTCTAAGAACTTTTAGGAAAAAAATAAGTTTTTAAATAATTATTTTTGATTTTAAATATCCCATCAAAATTTAGCTTTAACTTTTAAATTATACAAAAAAAATAATTCATAATGAAATAAAAATAAAGCTAATTAAATATTTTAATTAAATAATCACAAAAAAATTTTTTTTTCTTAAACTTTAAAGGAAAAAAGAAAAACTTAAATAACTTAAGCAGTGGAAAAAACAGATTTCATCAAGTAAAACCAAAACAATTCTCTGCACTTAAAAAAAAGGAAAACTAAAATAAATAAAAATCATCAATTTAAAATAGTTATTTGTTATTGTAATAAATTATACTCAAAGTTAAATCTCTTCAGCCAATCAATAAAGCACAAAGAGTTGAGACCAATATAGTCGAGAACAAGAACACTAAAACAAAAACAAACACACAAAAAAATGCTTCATCCATCGCGAGAAGACTATAGTTCTTTCTTGAAGCAGAAGAGAAGAAGAAGAAGAAGAAGAAGAAGGTGGAGAACCCTCTGGTCACGCTTGGATGCGCCGTTCTTGGCCGTTCGTTCGTTCTTTGGGTTCTTTGTTTCATTGTGAACTTGATGATCCCATCGTGGAGGAATATTCTCTTCAGGAAACTAGAATGCTGCTGTTACTCTTGCTCTTCTTGCTCTTGCCCTTGCTCTTTTACCATTGCTCCGGCAAACAATAGATAATTATTTCGATATACAGCATATAGAAAATAGAGAATACACTTTGCGTTACAGCTAGACACTTTTGTCTTCAGATACAGACTCCTTAAAATGGAGTAGTACTGTTAGCTCTTCTTCGTAGTTGTCTAATTCTTCCGAGACGCCGTTGCTCCGCATTGTATCATCATCATGTTGATCGTGGTCGATGGTACCATGGTACCTGTTCGTTTCTTATTTTCTTTTGACACTGGAAACACCGAACGGAACAAGTGCTTTCTTCTTCTTCTTCGTTTCTTGTTCTTCCTTCAACACTTTAACGGATATTCCTTCGATTCTTCGCTTAGATATACCGCGGCGGTCTTTTTCACATCGCTTCGGTTGCGCTCGTTTAATGGCCAGTGGCCGCACATAGTAAACATACTTGCTGAAGATGAGGATAGATAAAGATGAAACCCATTGGCCCATATATTATGCAAATGCATCCACGATGCACCAGCAGCAGCAGAAGAAGCAACCAATGCGAAACTTTATTTATAAGAAGAAGACGAAGAAGAAATGCTGAAGAAGTAAAAGCGAAAAAAGAATTATACTGATGCTTGATGCAGCAGCAGCAGAAAAAAAATCAGGAAAGAAGTAGAAGAAGAAGAAGAAGAAGAATAAAAGTGCATGCAAAATCAAGGTCTTGAAAGTCCCCATCTATACCATAAGAACCAAGAAGAATTCTTGGGTGACCGTTGCTGCTGTTATTGTTGTGGCATCGCCTCTTGATGCTTGTTTATTCCATGGGCTTTTGAATCTTGATTCTTCTTTTTCGCTTGCTTCTTTTTTATTTTTTATTTTCCCTTCTTCGCTGCTTCTCTGAGTTTATTTTTTCTTTTAGTTTTTTATTCATAATCACTTAGAACAGTGCTTCTCAAACTTTTCTTTTCTTTTATTTACTATAAAAATGAATTAAAAAAGAATTTCTTTTCTTATTAGAAAAAAAATAAATAATTTTTTTCTTTGAAATTTATTAAATAAATTTATTTCTTTTTATTTAATTTTTTTTTTGTTTTTTTTCTAAATTTAATTTCATAATGTGAAATAATTTCATGGAAATTTGTAATTATACTTTGTTAAAAAATTAGGGAACTGATTTTAACATTTTATTCATTAAATTATTGCGTAATTAAGTCATTTTGATTATAACAAATTTTTAATTAAAGCAATTTGCTGATTTTATACAGAGTGATTTCTTTGTGGGTGGTTATAACGTTAGCAACCGGCATTACCGGTCTTGCCGTTCGAAGGAGTAGCTCACTCTAACTGTTGAAAACATCGACGGCGCAACGTTAGCGGTACGCGCGACCGGACTATAACCAGAAAGCGTAGAGTATGCTCGAGACCGGGGTCTGGTGAGTCTAACGTTAGAGCGTAACGTTAACTAGCCAGTCAGTAATTATTGCGCCTGTGACAAATGAATAAAAACTAAAAGTTGAATTATTATTAATTATTTAAATAGGTGGTTAAAGTGCCCATTAAGTGACACTAAACTCTTTATACTAATTTAATTAGTTTAATTCTAAATAATTATTTTCTGATCTTTTAATAATCAATTTAAAAAAAAAAAAATTTAATTTATAAAAGACAATAAAAATTAGAAGTTGAAATTGATTTTTATTTAATTTTATTAAGAGAGCTCTTTTAATTTGATTAAATTAATTAATTAAATTATTAAAAATAAAAATGAAGAACTGCTTAATTCTTTCTTTCTTTCTGTTTTAACTCGTTGCTTTCCACAAGACACAATGATTTTTTTTTGCCACATCTGAGCTATTAAAAAATAACAAAATGAAAAGATTTCTTTGTCTCCTTCGTCCAAATAATTATTTATAACGAATTATTTGAGGCCATCATTGGAAACGATCGACCGATCGATCGCAATTGCTTCCGCGAATCGATCGCACCGATATAATTCAATTAAATTTTCTCCTTAACTTAAAAGAAAAAAAAATAATTATGTATTGCGGTTCAATACTGTTATATCTTTGCTCTGGTTTACTTTATTTGCGTAATTATTTTCTCAATATTGTTTTCTTTTTCTTTTAATTTTAATTTTAATGTTTCTTTATTTTAATAATGATAATGTATCGATTTATCTCATCTAGACAGCTAATTTATTTTATTTCGCTTGGTTCTATTTTGATTAATTGTTTGAAGTGTTTGTTGTTTTTTTTTCAAATGAGCAGAAAATAATTGCTTTTTCATTGCTCTTTTAAGTGATTCTAAACATTTTTTTTTAATTGTTGAATTACATTTTTATTTTATTTTTTATTTAGCTTAAGCATTTATTTGATTCCATAAAATAAAATAAAGGTAATAACTTTTTTATCAATTATTTTGTCCTACAAATAAAGAAAAAGTAAAAATATATTTAAAAAATTAATTATTTTAATAAATAAACCCCGATTACAACTTTTAAAAATACATTTTAAATTCCTTTAAATTTTTAAGTAATTTCAGACTCTATTTTAATTTAAAACTTCAAAAATATATTTTTCTATTTACCCTTGTGTCTTATAAACAAAATAAATTAATAAAATCATGCAAAAATAACCATTTTAAATAAATAAAACAAAATTGAAACTTTTAAAAGTTTCATTTTCATTTTTTTTTTTTAATTTTAAAATTTATTTAATTCAATAAAAAAAAAATACATATTTAATCAATGAATAATGCTAAAGGTATTACCAAATACTAAAAAGAAGACGATAATATTTAGCGCAAATAATTATTATTAATAATAAATTAAAAATAAACATCGACCATCGCCATTTGTTTATCCAAACTAAACAAATTTACCCTTCTTCTTCTTCTTCCTGTTTAACTTTGTGCAAGTGACTGGAATTTTGCTTATTTAATGATTCATTAAATTAAATAAACTCCAAATAATAAACTATATAGGTATTTGCTTTTGTAAATTTAATTAGTTATCGATTTATTGCTCAAATAATATATTTTTTTCTTTTTTATTCCAAACCTAACCTAGTTTCGTACACTTCTTTAAATTTAAAATTTAACTTTTTAGCAGTTAAAAACATGGAATTTTCCATTCATATCGCAACCCCAAAACTGGACGGCGTCATCCTCCACAGCCCCTTCAACGATCCCATTGATGGCACCCTGTGCGTCTCAGGACACCACTTAATTCTCTCCACTCGGAAGGAAGATGTTCAAGAATTATGGGTTTGCTTTAAATTGCATTTAAAAATATTTTTATTACATTTTTTTTATTTCCAGCTATTACACCAAAGCATTGACAGTGTAGAAAAACGACCGAACGGTGCAAACACAAATTATCAGAATGGTGGCACTTTGATAATAAAGTGCAAAGACTTGCGAATCCTGCAACTGGATATCTCAACAACTGAAGAGTTTCTCAACGTATACGCTTCAATAGAACGCTTATCGAATTTAGAGTCGCCATCGTCTCTTTATCCGTTCTTTTATAGGCCGATGTACAATATTCTAGAGGATGGCCACACGCTTTTTACACCGGAAATGGAATTCGCCAAATTGTTGGCCAGCGAAGATTGGCGTCTTTGCACCATCAATAGAGATTACTCGGTTTGTCCTACTTATAGTTCAACATTGGTAGTTCCTAAATCAATTGACGACGAGACCATTTTGGCCTCGTCGAATTTTCGCGAAGGGGGCCGCTTTCCGGTTCTCAGTTACCGCCACGACAATGGCGTCGTATTGTTACGCAGCAGTCAGCCGCAAATAATTAACAATCGCCGCTGTAGGGCCGACGAAAAAATACTCAATTACTTTCTGGGAGCCAATAAAAAGGGCTACATTATCGATACGAGATCGGCAAATTTGGTGGCGCATTGTAAGAGCAAGGGGGGCGGCACCGAACCCGACGACCATTACAATCAGTGGCGCAAAGTGCACAAGAATTTAGACAAAATTGCGAATTGCAAAGGGCTACTCCTAGATAGCTTCCAGAAGTTCATGGAGGCTTGCAACGATACTGCCAGCAGTGCTGACAAGTGGATTTCAAGAGTCGATAACAGTCAGTGGCTGTCGCTAGTGCAGTCCACGTTGAATTCAGCGTGTTTTGCCGCGCAGTGCTTAGATAAAGAAGGCGCCTGTGTTTTGGTCCACGGTACCTACGGACTCGATTCCACCTTGCTCGTCACTTCCCTAACACAAGTCATCTTAAATCCTGACTGCAGAACGGTCAGAGGTTTGCAAGCATTAATTACCAGAGAATGGCTACATGCTGGCTACCCATTCCAAACGCGTCACGGCAAATTCTGCTATTCGAATGCCAGAAATAAAAACCAGCAGCCTACGCTTTTACTCTTTTTGGACTGCATTCAACAGCTGCATTATCAGTTCCCTTGCAGTTTTGAATTTACCACCGAAATTTTAATAGTACTTTTCGAGCATTCTTACTTCAGTCAATTCGGTACTTTTCTGGGCAATTGCGAGGCTGATAGGGAAAAATTGGGGGTGGCTATTAAAACCACAAGTTTGTGGTCTTATTTGAATAGACCGGATGTGCTGACGTCGCTTTTAAATCCGATTTATGAGCCCAATAAGTCGGCAATTTGGCCCAGCGTTGCGGCAATTAGTTTAAACATTTGGAGCGAATTGTATCACAGATGGATCATCGATCAGACGCAAAATAAGAAAGCCATGCTGAAGATTCAAAATCTTGTGCAGAATGATAAGAATATGCGCTGCAAGGTGATTAAATTGCGGAAGCAATTGCAGGATTTGAATAGGGAATACGGACAGTTGGCGGAAAATAATGATGGTCCTTTGGAAAATTAATTTTTAATTATTTAAAATTAAAAAGATATGTTTAATTAATTTATTATCTGATAATCTAGTCGTGCAAATGAAGACTTATTATTAGCAATATGTGATTTATAATACTCGTAATTAATTACACAATAGTTAAGTAATTTTCTTTTCTGTAATTATGTTTTAAATGCATTCCTTTGATTTGTCTAAATGACCAAATTTTCAAGACCGAAAAAAAGACATTTAAATAGTCAATAAATTAATATCACTAATTGTAACACTAGGTGTATCCTTTATTAATATTATCCTGAAAAAAAAAAGCGTTTTTTTTGCTATGAAATAGTGGTGAAAAAGACGATCTTCATTTACTTCCGGTTTGGCGTCGAAAATAGTGTTGATGATTTCAACAGCCAATATCTTTTGCATTTTTGAAGATAACTTAAAAATTCTTTTTGTTAATTACTTGCTGATGTTCAAGCTTAACATTGCAGTAATTATTTATTGGAAAAACTGTACAGGATGTCTCAGAAAAATTGTCAAAGTAAACTTCCGGTTTCTTTTTTTTATCGATTTCAATCGATGCTTCACCAAAATCGTATGTTATTTATTGGCTGAAATTATTAAAAAAAAATTATTGTTTGTTGATAACTGGACATTTTCTGAGGTATTTCATAAATTAATTATTTTTTAAAACATACAGGGCGTCTGAAAAAAATATTGAACATTTTTTTAACCTAAAATAAATTTTTAAATGTTCTGAAAATATTAAATAACTAATTATTTCACTTAATTTAGAAATATAAACTACTTTCACATCATAGAAAGATTTTATTTATAAAAAAAAATATTTTTTAAATTTTTAAAAAAGGAAAAACAAAAATGTTTGAACATTTATTGACATTGTTTTTCTCATCTGTAACACTCAGTTTTTGTACATGTACAGCTTTAGAATCACCTAAAATAAAGTTCAAAGATCAACATAACAATAACATATAAATCGACCGTTTTAGTATCACTAAAAATTAGTTAACAATAAAATATTTATACTAATTTACAATATTATCATTTATCCAATAGTTAAAAAAAAAAGGAACAAGAAAACTGAAAATATTTACAACAATACAATTTCCGCATTAACTTGCCAATAAATCAGTTCTTCAGTTCGTTGAATGTCTCGCAATTAAGAATTTTCTTCCTTTCTTCGAATCGCAACCGTTTTTAACAAATAAAAAAAACATAAATCAAATTAACTTAAAAAGAAAGGCGACAGGTACTAAATTTAGGACAAACAAATTATTCAAATTATCAAACTAAGAAGCTAACAAGAACAACCTAAACTAACAACTGGTACAAATTGAAAAACCACTGCAAATTGCGAAGCACCCAAACTGCGAGCCAACCATTCGTTTTTCAAAACGGCTATTTTCAAACTGTCCACTTTAAATTCCGCTTCGAAATTCGTATGGATTGCTCGGCCCATTCCTTCCAAAACTATCAGATCAGCTTCTTTTATATTATTGCACAAATCTGCAACAATTGAGATTTATTTTTATTAGTTTTTGCTTTGTTTTTTACTTCTAAATAAGTAAAAAAGAGTAAAGAAGAAAGAAAAAAGTTACTTTTGCTTAAAGAACCCAAATCCAAACATGGTCCACTGTGGTTGTTCTCTATGGCCCTCAGGGTTTCACTACAAAGAGCCTCTTTGATTATCGAACAGTGCTGAGAGGCTTTTTCCAAACACTGCGCGACTTCCTTGTGTGTTACATCATTGAGGGCGGGCAATGAATTAGCTGAAAGGATAACTTTCGTGTTCTGTTTCAGTAGTTCTCTAGAAAATGGCAGTATTCCCAGGACGAAATCCACTCCTGCATTGTCTACAAAGATTACTGCCAACTTGTATGGCTTTTTCTATAAAAAAAATTTCCATTAATTTTTTTAAATTTAGGTTAAGAAATAACAATAAAAGAAAGGAAGTACAACCTTAATATTGGCAACCCAGGCATTTAAATCGTCCTTAAACCACGGCCTCGGCTGTATCATTTCCATTGCTTGTTTCAGTCCAAAATTCCCTCCCGAGTTTTCTAAAATATCAGTCACAGCCCTAGCACCCCAATCGAAAACATTCCCTGCCAGAATGCCCCTAGCTAATTCAAACCACTTATCGGTATCGTTATCGATTCTGTCAATTTCCTTAATTCGTTGTGGGAATTCTTTGAAAGCCAATTCGGTTTCCTGGATTTTCTGCATCAGCCATGCATCCTTAAAATTGTTTTCTCGCAGCATTTTTTCATTAAATTCAAGCAGAGTTCTTACACTCAGTGGAGTTAAGATTCTAAAATTGCATATTTTTTTTTTTTGAAATTTAAATGAAAGCACTTACTTTGGATTTACTTTAAGCTGTTCAATTAATTGACTAAAATGCTGATAGCATTTCTCTGCATTGGCCGAAGCATTTGGCATCTGTGGATTTAATGTTTCAGCCTTCTCAATAAACTTGTGGATCATTTTCTGCAAGCATTCAAACCAGTAGATCCTTGCTTCTGTATTATTGATCAAATCAACTGTATCCGCTTTGTAAACTGTGGCATCTTTCAGTAGAGGACATGGCTCATTATTATTGTCCATACTATATATTTTTTAATCCTGAAAACAGCACAAACAAATCGCTAGTTTGCATAATTTATAATTAGAAAAGGAATGCTGTTTTTAGCATTTTTTACAGTTAAATTTGCATTTTTAATACCCTGTAAACTGTTATCCTAACCTAACTTTTGTTTCAGAATTAATCGGCCTGTAGTTGCAGCCGTTGCAGTGATCGTTGGTAATTAACGTAATGAATGCCACACGAATAGATTAACGAAATTAAATTACGATAAGGATTTTTTAAAGTCGCGGATCTGAAACCTTGAAAATTATTTACTTAAACGAACTATTGTCGCTTGATTATTACGTATTTTATTCAACTTTTCAGTCCTTTTTTGACACGGCTAGCTGTTTGTATGAGTGGTAATTTAGTTGGGCAACGATTTCATTTGTTGCACGCTTTGTTTTTCATTATTTGCATAAATTATCTGGGAATTATGTTTTTAAATGTTGATAACAATAAGAAATATTAGCTGAATAATAAACTTTTCCAAAGTATAGGTTATGTATCTCTACGTTCACTCTTTCCTTTGGAATTAGTGGTAAATTTAATTAGTAAAGAGATTTAAGAAACATAACATTTTCCTAAGTAATGCATTCAAATTTATGCATTAATTCGATTTTCTTTTGTTTTTATTTGTTTTTGTTTGACAGATCACTTACCGAACTCACTTCGACTGGCCTCGACCATTGGTAACCTTGTTGGCACTTTGACAGAACGCAGCGCGAGTCGTCAAAAAATTGTCAAGGTTGGTTACAGATAGCTGCGCTCGTAAGAAATTAAAAGCTTTTGCTAAGAATTTATTCTTCTAATTACCTATTTTCCACGTAAATAATTAATGAAAAGGTAAGGCACAGATTAATTAATAGTATAAAGACTGAAATGACACAGTACACGTGCGGTAAGGTGATGAAACCAATGTTGTGAATCATGTTTTAGGTTATGTTCACTAGTTCCATGTGTTGATGAATTGTGTTGAGCGTTAATAATTTGTAAATCAAAACAATGGCTTTAGATCCGATTGCAGAAGCAACCCAGTTAATAAAAACATGGGAAGAAGAACAGACACAACCAAATTACAATCCTCTAAGTATGCTGACAAGGTAAGCTTGCTCTGTACTGTCTTAATCCAGTGGTAATTCCTCTCGTATTTCCAATAGGTTGGCTGAAATCATAGAACAGGAGACAGAAAACTACCTCAAAATGGACCCAGACCCCTTTGATGAGAGGCACCCTTTTAGAACTGATCCCAATTGTAAGCTGGGTATTATTTTGAAGATTTTATTTAAAAAAGAGCCTTTCTTAAATAAGGTAAGTGAATTTTCTACTTGGAAATTAACATTTCAACTTATTTTTTATTGATTAATTTGCAGTTAGTTAATGATTACCTAAGGGAAAACTATTATGCAAGATTGGGCATTACAGCACGCGATATTGAAGCCCTAAATGTGGCTGCTTGCAGACTAATGTTGGATATTATGCCAGGATTAGAAGTTTCAGTGGTTTTTCAGGTATTTATTGAGAAATTTTATACATTTATTTAATTTAAAATTAAATAAAATTACAAATATTTAAACAAATTAAAGTATAGACAACTTTATAAAATTTAATAAATAATTTTTTAATTTGTTTTTAAGCCGGAAATGGAATCGTTAATTTTACGTCTGATAAAGTGGACTTTGGATGGCTCAGAACCTTTGAGGACTTATGCCACCGGTTTATTGGCAGCTGCCGTGGAAATTCCGGAAATTGCCACCAAATTAAGAGACCACAATGCCAATTTAATTCCGGTTCTGATAAATCGCCTGAAGACACTGCAGGAAAGTTCCAATTTGAAAAGTTCACTTAGTTCTAGGCCGTTTGCTCATTTTGCCAGCAGCAGGAGTCCTGCTAAAACCATCATGGAATCTTCCAGGAAAGGAAACAGTTCGTTTGGAGCTGAAAAACGGTCCCATGCCAGTTTAGAAAGTTCTCCTGATACTGTTTCAGTAAGTTTTTCTATTTTTATATTATTTTCTTATTAATTTCACATTTATTTTTTCTTTTTAATTATTATTTTTTTATTATTATTGTTTAAATAAAATAATAAATTTTATAGCCTATTCAAGAGCAGCGGCAAAATAAGAAAATGAAATTGGAACGCGACGCCATGAGTCCTCCACAGGCGATCAGCAGAGGTAAGATTGTTAAAAGTTAATTGTTATTAAGAATTAAGGTGAATTTGTTTCAAAAGTTTCGGCATTAAATGAATCGAGTAATTCCTCTTGGGCGGAAATGGAGAGTTTCATGATTGGAAGCATTCAGATGTATCCCCTCAATGATATCACCAAGCAAATTTTAATAATTCAGTATTTAACGCCAATGGGCGAATATCAAGAGGTAAGTTTTCTTTTCTTCTTTAAATATTTTCTTTTAAAATGCTAATAAAACTAACAAAAAAATAACGTTTAATTTTATTTGTTTCAGTTTTTAAGTCATGTCTTTGAAAATAACGTCTTGGAATTGATATTATCCTATGTAAATGTACGAGAAACAAAGCAAGCCCGTCTGGCCTTCGAGGCCCTGAAATATTTAGCTGCCCTTTTGTGCCACAAGAAGTTTTCTCTGGAATTTATACAATCAAATGGACTTGAGGTATGGTTTTTTAAATGAATTTAAAATTTTTTCCTTGCAAATTGCTTATTTTACTATTAGAAAAGATAAAAGAATTGAAATTAATTAATTTTCAGTGCCTCTTGGACGTGCCAAGACCTTCGATAGCAGCCACCGGAGTGTCAATTTGTTTGTACTACTTGGGCTACTGTGAGGATGCCATGGAGAAGGTTTGTTTATTGCCAAAGTGCACGGTCAGTGCCCTGGTCCGGTACGCTTTGTGGCTGCTGGAATGCTCGCACGACTCCAGCAAGTGCCATGCAACGATGTTCTTCGGATTAACGTTCCAATTCAAAGTAATTCTTGATGAATTCGATGCTCAGGATGGACTCAGAAAACTTTACAATGTGGTTAGCTAATTTTTTACATTTTTTTATTGGTTTTTCTTTACTTGTTTTGGTTGTTTTCAATTGTTTTTTTTTTGTTTAATTCTGTTTTATAGATTGCAACTCTTCCCATATTGCTAGGATACATGGAGTATCTGCAAGAAGACGCGGAATGTGCGGCTCGTCAAGTGGTCAGGCACATTTGCGTTGCCTACAAGAAATACTTGGAGGCCCATTTAAGTATCAAAGCGGAGCAAATAAGGCGCTCTGAAATGCGGCCGTCTGATATGAACGGCATGCATCTGATGCCCAATACTCCTATTTATAAAGTAAGTTCTCTCTTCTTTAATTCTTCTCGCAAACGAAAATTTAATTATTTTTTTTTTATGATTAAAATGAGAAATTAGGAAATGGGAAAATAATCGATGTATTTTGTAGCCTTCAAAGTCTTCCCCTGATGAAGTGCAGCAGCAGATTGAATTGCTGTTGCAGCATTTCCCGTTCAATATGTGCTGGCCGCCGGTGGAGAGCTTCTTAAAGTTGGGCGTCATAACGCTCCTCTTGAAAATCCTGGCTTACGCCTACGAATGGAACTACAGCGGCCGAAGCGAAACTGTTCGCAGTATTTTAGACGTCTTGGCCATTGCTTGCGTTCTGCCCAAAGTGCAACTGGTTCTTTGCGAACGCGTTGACTTTCCAGAAGAAGCTATCACGCTAGGAATGAAAATTATTCTGGGTGCGGCCGAAGGAGGCATTGTTCGTGATGCTGATGTCCAAAAGTCTGCTATTAGAGTTATTATTAATTGCGTTTGCGGACCAATTAATAGGGTAAGTTTTTTATTTATTTATTTATTTGTTTTTTATTAGGATTTAATATTTAAAAAAATTAATTAGACTGGTGGAAACATTGCAAGATACTTGTCGCCAGCAGCTGTGAATTCTCCGAGTAAGAAAATCAAAGTGAAGACTTCGGAGGACCTGATACAGAAAATGTGGGATTGCGTTCGGTCCAACAGTGGCATTATGGTTCTGTTGCAACTGATGAATACCAAAACACCAATTACAGATGCTGATTGCATGAGGACTTTGGCCTGTAAAGCTCTGGCAGGCTTGGCTCGGTGCGATACCGTTAAACAAATCGTTTCCAAATTGCCAATGTTCTTAAATGGGGAACTCCAAAGTAAGCTTTTTTTTTTTTTTTTAAATTTAATTTAAAATGATTATTTTATTGATATTTTAATATATTTTAGCATTGATGAGAGATCCAATTTTACAAGAAAAACGTCAGGAGCATGTTCTTTTCCAGAAATATGCCATGGAACTTCTGGGAAGATTATCAGGAAGAATATCCTTAACTGGTACCGATGTCTCACTGATAAATATCCATAGAGTAAGCAATTTTTTATATATATTTTTTTTTTAATTAATTTTGTGATTTTAATTTTGTAGGCAAGTATCGTGGCCCAAACAAAAATCGTTTTCAACGATAAACAATTGCTGCAACTAATTCATCAGCATCTCCTGTCGAAAGGACTGCAAGAGGCGGCGTCTGCCCTGCAAAAAGAAGCAAATTTAGAGCAGTTGACGATGAATAACATCATGGCAAATCATCCTAGTAAATACCGTTATAATTCTCCGCACACTTCAAGGGTTTGTTTAGTTTTATTTTATTTTAAAATAGTTTTTTTTCGTACAAAATAAGTAAAGAAAATGTTTTTTAGGTGCGTCTTTCTTCCTGTCACTCGCCGATGTTGAAAAATAATATTTCTTCGAATGCATTAACATTAAACGATAGTCTGAATAATTCTTCAAACAATACGCCAAATGTTTCTTTAATTGGTAGTTCTACTCCAATAAAATTAGTGAGGTAAGTCTTTTTTGTTTTTGTAATTTTAATTGGTTGTTTAGCAAAATTTTTTAATAGGATTTTAATTTTAATTTTTAAAATATATTTATTTGAATTTTAGGAAAAACAGCAGTAAAACAAATTCAGTAACTAATACGCCAAAGACAAGTTTACAAAAGCAGCGCGTTGAGTATCCAATTGTGAAGCACGGACATCACTTTGAGGAACCAGCAGAACCAAGGGTCACTTTGGACTCCATCATTACGCAGTATCTCACTGGACAGCATGCTCTGTGTAAGAATCCAGTGGCTACTTGTCCGCAATTCGATCTTTTTGTGTAAGTAAAATAACTATTTTAATTTCTAATAGTTTTTCCTTTTATTTTTATTCAGTTTAATTTTTTTTTAAAGATGGTATTTATTGTAAAATTAATCTCTTTTGTAGACCGCACAAATGTCCGGATCCGAAACTAAGAATTTCCAACTGCAACAACTTCGTGATGCGCCACGCTCGTCGCCAGATGGGCTACAACTGCAAGAACATGGACCGTCGTCTGATACATTCGCGTTTCTGTTCGGTGCAGACAATGCGGAACAGTAATAACATCGAGGGATTCTTCACTTGCGTGAAAATAATGCCGGGCGACCAGTCGATCGCCGTGGGAGATTACGAGGGCGGCGTTATATTTTTCAATGTCCACACCGGAAATATGGAGAATTCCTTTAGGGCGCACGATAATTATCTGGTGAATTTGGAGCCGAGTAGAGCTGGCGATGTGATGCTCACTAGTTCCACATGGAGGAAACCACTGTCAGCTCTTTGGTCCATCAATGGTGAACATTATAATTTATTGTAAGTATTGTTTTTAATTTTATTTATTTGGTTTTCTTGGTTTTTCTTTTCGTTTTAAATTGATTTTTAATTTAAAAGGGGTTGCAGTATTTTTGTTTCTTGCTTGGAAGTTTTGTTTTCTATGTTATTTCAAAGTTTGTTTGCTTATTTTAAATCATTGCTTGCCTACTAATCTAGATAAAATGACAAATTTAGGTTCTCTAAGTAAATGTTTATTTATTCATTTCATTAATTAAATATTTGTATTAAAAATAATATTTTTTTAATTTTTTATTTAAAGAGATCAAAACAAATAACAAAACAGTTAAAAAAATAAAGTTAACTGTTTTAAATTAATTTTGCATAAAGTTTAATCTTTTTCATTTATTTAAAATTAAAATATTGAAAATTATGAATCAAGAAATAAAATTGAAAACGTTTAATTAGTTGCGTGTACAAAACGATTAAATTGGTAATTAAATTTTCTTTTCAAAATAAAATAATATTACATTTGCAAGGTATTTACATAATTAGTTTTAAATTAAAATCAAGTGATGTAAGTGTTAATAAATGTGCATAAAAACACTTTAGCAATAAAAATATTTAATTAATTATTTATCAAGTATGAAGCTGCAATAACGCAACATAAGAATTTAATTCAAAAGAAGTAAAAACAAAAAATACTTTAATTCCAATTGAAAAAATATTTCTGCAGCTAAAAAACTATTCATTTCATTAATTTAATTATTTTCATAAATTCAGCAACTAAAAATTAAAAAAAAAAAATATTTTCCAGGACCAGTTACCATGAAGAAGAGCACGTAGAATTCAGCAAAGTGACGCAAAACAAAGTGATTGGAACGAAGGGCGAAGAGGCCACAATATTCGACGTGCAAACTGGCGAGCCGTTGATTAGATTCATGCCGAAAATATCGAATCAATATACGAAGAACAAGGCCACGTTCAGTCCCAACGACGACCTGGTGCTCTCCGATGGCGTCCTCTTCGACGTCAACAGCGGCAAAGAGATCCACACGCTGGACAAGTTGAATCAGTCGCAGAGCGGCGTCTTCCATCCGAACGGGCGCGAGATAATAGCCAATATGGAGGTGTGGGACATGCGGACGTTCCATTTATTGAAAACGGTGCCGGCCTTGAATCAATGCAATTTGCGATTCGCGCCCGCCAACAATGCCATTTATGCGTTCTCGATGGAGCAGGAAGGAGACGAAGATAATACGTTCGAGTCCAGCTTCAAGACCATCGACGCCTTGGATTACAGCAGCATTGCCACGATCGATGTGAAGAGAAGCATCTACGATATGGCTGTCAGTAATAACGAGAGCCAGATTGCCATAGTGGAGAACCAGGGGATTTACTATTCGGTCCAGGAGTCCGTCGTGCGGCTCTATGATGTGGGCAGACGTCGCGACGACGAAGACCAAGATGACGATGAAGAGGATGACGATCTGGATAATTCTGATGATGATGGTTCTGATGGTGACGGTATGATTTTCTTTTTATTTATTTTGCTTCTTTTTTAATTTAATTTTTCTGTTATTTAATATAATTATTGTTTTACAGATAATATTTTGCTGAATAATAGCAATGAAAATGATGATAATTCCGAGGAGGACAACGATGATGATGAAGCTGCTGAAGATGATGGCGACGGCGAAGACGATGCCGATGACTACGAAGAAGACGGTGATGATTCGGATGACGACGATAGTTGGACAGATATTTCAGGCACATCGGGAATTTCCTATAATTCCGATATGGATTTGGATTTTATGTTGTAATTAGTTTTGAGTTTTGTTTTGTTTTTCGTTGTCGGCACATTTTCCTAAATGTTGCGATCGTTTGCGGGGACTTTTCTATGCACTGAAAGTGTTAACTTTAAAAACAACAAAGTGTACCTATTATAATATTAATTAGTGTTTAATGTAAATATCTTTTTTTAAATTAACTTCATTGTTTTTTTATTGTACCGTGTTAAAGAATTTTTTAAATTATGATAATTTTTTGAAATTCGCGCTCTTTTTTAATTTTAAACTGTTTCAAACGGAAGCTTTTTAATGATTTAAAATTGTAAAAGGGCGCGAAGTTTAAAATTTTTATGCGCAAATTTAAAAAATGGGAAAATTGAAACTAAAAAATCCATTTCAGGGAAAAAAATTATAGGCAACTAAAAAAAAATGACGTAAATTATTGATTTCAGTTACCGGTTACCTATTAATTGCAAAATGCAAGTATTTAGATTGAAATGAAATGAAAAAAAAAAAAATAGAATAAAGAAAAAAAGTCTGATGTGAATATGTAATTTATTGTTCGTTATAAAAATATTAGAAATATGCAAGCGCAAGTAATCTGTTGCATTTTATAATGGAGAACATTAAGACAATATTGTTTTTTTATGTAATATTTGTTTTATTGTGTGTATTGCCAAGGCTAAATTTAAATAGTTTCTAAGATAAAGTTGTATATAAAGTGCCTGGAGCGCTTCGAATTTTCCAAGTCTAGTGTCGGAATCGCTCTTATTGCAATCGAGAATTTCAAGAGAGAAGAGAGAAAAAAGAAGAGGAAAAATGAGTCAGCCGAAAGTTAAAGTTGAGAGGATCACAGAAGTCGGCTTCTGCGAGTTAATGGAAGCTCCTCACTGGGATGTTGAAGAACAATGTCTTTATTATGTTGATGTCCGAGGGCAAGCCATCCATCGTTATTGTCCTGCTACTAAAAAGCATACAAAAGTTGTTTTTGGTTTGTTTTTCTTTTATTTATTTTGATTTTCTTCTGTTTTATAATTTTTTTAAATAGTTTTTCTGTAAATTTAATTCAAAATGCACAATTATTTAAATTGCAATCTTTATTTGTAGCAGATGCCAACACGGTATCAATGATTGTTCCGGTTCATGGGCAAAAGGGCAAATTCCTCGTTGGAATAGACCACGACATCGTTCTGGTCACTTGGGACGGACAATCTGAAAAGGTTTCCAAGAGGGAAATCATAGCAAGTGTTGAGAAAAATCTTCCGGAAAGCCGTACCAATGATGGAAAGTGCGATGCTGCTGGTCGCCTTTGGATTGGTAACAAAATTTACAACATTTACTATTCATTATTTACAAAATTTAATTTTCTTTTCGTTAAAAAATATTATATTTTAGGAACAATGGGCGAAGGAATCGGTTACGACAAAAAATTCGGCTTGTACAATTTGGAAAACCGGAAACCAGTGCAGCGCCTGCAAGGAATTATGTTATCCAACGGTTTGGCTTGGAATTTAAATAACACCAAGTTTTATTACGTCGATACAATGACAAAAAACGTAGATGAATTCGATTACGACTTATCTACTGGAAACATAAGTGCGCAAAACTTTACATAATACTTATCAACTTAATTTCAATTGATTTTTAATAATTTAATTTAATTTAATCAATTGGTTAATTTAAATTTAATATTTTTGTTAATTTAAATTAACTGATTGATTAAATTTCAATTAACTCTATCGGATAAATTAAAAAAATTGAAATTTCAGGCAATAAGAAAGTCCTTTTTTCCTATGAAAGAGCAAACTACGACTTTATGCCCGATGGCATGACCACGGACACCGATGGTAATTTATGGGTGTCCTGTTTCCTCGGAGGATGCATTTTAAAAATTGATCCGAAGCGTCCAAATGTTGTCCTCAGCAAAGTGGATTTGCCTGTGAAACAAACCACTTCGATTGCTTTCGGCGGTCCTAATTTAGATGAATTGTATGTTACAACTGCCAAGATACCAATTGGAGATGTTGTTTTAAATGGACCGGAAAATGGAGGCTTGTATAGAATTACCGGTTTAGGTGTAAAGGGATTGTCGGCTTTTAATGCCAAAATTTAATTTCTTTTTAATTTTGCTAATGAAATTAATTAATAAATTTTCTGTTTTATTTTATTCTCAGTTAAAAGTTTTATCAGCAAATATTTATTTTAAGTTTTTTTAAATCTTTTTAGAGTAATCATCGGTACTTTTTACAATAAAAAAAAATTTACTTAACTACTTAGAAAGTTATCAATAAAGTGGTTAAAACTTCAGATAAAGTAATTAAATTTAATGTAATAAGATAGTAATAAAAAGAAACTATTTAAAAAAAGTATAAAATGGTTTTAAAATATATTCAATTAATTTTTTTTTAAAAGCTTTTAAAGAAAATTATCAATTGATTGTTCGAAAATATTGCAAATTCATATTTTTATGTCACATTTGAATGTAATTGTTATCAAGGCTAAATTTTTAATAGTCTTTTGTGTTTTTTTTTTTTACAAGATAAAATTAGGTGTAGGTACAAATAAAACGTTCGAAGGATTTGGAAGCAACCAGTTTTCCAAGTCAAATCGTCGAAGTGTCTTCGTTTCTTCGCAGCAAAATGAGTCAACATAAAGTAGAAAGAATCTCCGAAGTCGGCTTCTGCGAGTTAATGGAAGGTCCTCATTGGGACGTTGAAGAACAATGTCTTTATTACGTGGATATTGCAGGACATTCTATTCATAAATATAGTCCTGGCACTAAAAAACATGCAAAGGCTATTCTAGGTTTGCATAATTGAACATTTTTTAATTGATTTAACTTTTAATTTAATTTTAAAATAATTCAATTAGTTTCTTCTTTAAATTGTGTTTTTTTCTTGTTTAAATTTTAATTTATTTCTGTTTTAAAATGCAGATGGTAAAACAGTATCACTTATTGTTCCTGTTCAGGGACAAAAAGATAAATTCCTTATATCAATGGACCGTGATATCGTTCTGGTCACTTGGGATGGACAATCTGAGAAGGTTTCCTCCAAGCAAACCATAGCAAGTGTTGAAGAAGATTTTCCAGAAGGCAGAATCAATGATGGAAAGTGCGATGAAAGTGGTCGTCTCTGGTTTGGTATAAACTTTTATTTTTATTGAAGAAATTCATTTTTTATTAATTAAATTAATCCTTCATTTTTAGGTACAATGGACACTAAGGACTACACCAAAAAATACAACTTATTCAGTTTAGAAAATGGAAAAGCAGTAAACCGCCTTCAAGGCGTTATGATATCAAATGGTTTGGCTTGGAATTCAAACAATGCCAAGTTCTTTTTCATCGACTCAATGACTAAAAGAGTTGACGAATTCGATTACGAATTATCTACTGGAAACATAAGTAAGAACTTCATATTTATTATTTAATTCCCTAGATATTTAAATTTTAAACATTGAATTCTCATTTCAGGCAATAGAAAAGAACTGTTTTCCTGTAGCACAACAGGCCAGGATTTATTACCAGACGGTATGACCATCGATAACAATGGTAATTTATGGTTCGCGTGTTACAAAGGAAGTTGCGTTATCAATATTGATTCGAAATGTCCAAATGTTCTTTTGAAAAAAATTGATTTGCCTGCGAAACAAGTTACTTCAGTTGCTTTCGGTGGACCTAATTTAGATGAATTCTATGTTACGACTGCCAAGGTACCCACTGATGGTGTTGTTTTAAATCCGCCAGAGGATGGGGGCCTTTATAAAATCACCGGTTTGGGTGTTAAAGGATTAGCAGCCGCAAAGAATGCTAAGATTTAATTAAATTTTCAATTTTTCGCTAAGAAAAGGCAGCGAGTTTTAAATGATTCAAATTTACCGCTCGTTTTTTAAATTATGGAAATCAACGGCGGCCATCGCGATTTTTAGTTTCTGCAATAAACAAAGCCATTTCCGGTAAAATTCAAATCGTCTTTATGCTAGAATTTAATTAGTTTCAAAATAATAATTATTACTTTAATTATAGTTGGGAAAACATGGAAAACTGATTGTTCTTTTAGTAAATAAATATAATTAAGTTTAATAACGGTCACTATATTACCGTTTTTTATTCATAGCAAATTTTTAAATAAAAAAGCATCAAGGTAAAAGCAAAAGCACAACTTTAAAAGCAAGGAAGCACATTTCTAATTCAGGTAAAATTTTTAATTAAGATTTAAATAATACTGCATTAATAAATAAAAAACAAATAAAAATATTCTCATCATACACCCACACAAACAAAACAAGGACAAATTTAGCAATAAATTTGTTAACGTTGCACATTCAAAAAACATACTTTTCATTTAATTAATTAAACACTTGTTCATTACCATTAATATCGTCATCATTTGCAGGAGCTAGAGAAGAGAGAGCAGCCAAGTCAAAGCAAAGAAGCAAAAGGAGGTTAGGGCCAGTCTTTTTTTTTTCAGTCTCTTTGCTGCTGTTGTTGGTGTTTTGCCTGTTGTGATTCGCATCAGTGGTTTTGTTTGGAAACATTAATGATTGGGCCGAATTAAATGTGATGACTTCATCAAGGATCGTGCGAAGCACAAAAGGACGTATCTTCTTGTATGCCTGTGCTGCTTTACTTCTAACTGGACTTATTGCTTGCTACAGCAATGTTCGCAGTCAACTGGAAGATGTTCAGACTTCCTATTCTATTTGTCTAAGAGATCACAGTGATTTCACGAAGAAAATCTCAGGTATTTCTTTTTAAAAAGCGCGCCATGAATTTAAATTTTATCTTATTTATAGATCTGACTTATAAAAATCAACATTTGGAGAAGATATTGGAGGTGCAAAAGAATGAGCACAATCGATTAAAGACTGATGTTGAAAGTGAAAGGAAAGAGGAGAAATTGAAGAACGATAAGACTCTGAATGAAGCCAAATTGAGATTCAATACTTTGCAGCAACATTACAATTTGCTGCAGACACAGCATGATGACTTCAAAGATGAGTGCAGTAAGATCCAACGAGAGCAGTTGGATAATATTAATCAACTGCAGGCTAAACTACAAGAAGTGCAGGCTCAAATGAAAATCATGGAAAATGAGAGAGATGATAATGATCAGCATTTAAAGGTGAAAAATGAAGGTTTGCAAAATGAAATTAAGCAACTTAAAGAACAACTGGTGAGTTTTATTTCTTTTATTAAATTTTCACATTTTAAAATGTTATTTATTAATTATTTCAAGAGCAACTAATTATTTTCTGATTGTCATGAGACTTTTTTAGCAAAAAGTCCTGTTATTAATTTATTTAATGCAAAAAAACCTTAAAATATTTAAAAAATATATTTTTTAGACTGTCCAAAAGAACAAAATGGAAGTCTCTTCAACCGAAGTTAATAATAAAGTGATACCGCCAAGCGTTGTCACAAGTGAAGCGAACAAAGCTGCCGACTCATTCAACGGAAATGTGAACGATAACGTTCTGCCAATGCCGAAGCAGGAACCGGAAAGGGTTTCATCGTCAAAGAGCACTGCGAAATCGATATCTTCACCGAATTTGCAAGGGGCGCAGCCTTTGATATCGCCGTCGTCGACACCCGAGACGAAGAAGTCGTCAGTAAAGGCTCCCAATGTGATACTGCCTTTGCCTTATCAGCAGGTACCGCAGGGAGTGGTTCCTGTTAACAAAAACCTTTTCGATGAGACTAAGCAAAACAAGGCGGAAAATAATGCGTCGAATCAAGTTGATAACTTGTTGAATGCCAAGAGCGCAGACAACGAGATTGCCAACGATGGACAGGAAATGCTGGACTTGCCAAACAATCAAGCAATGCACAAGGAAGAAAATCTACTGCAAAAATCGCAGGATGATCCTTTCAATCAAGTCGATTACGATCAACACGAAGCTTTCGATGATGGCGATCCTGATGACGCCGCTGACGGGGCTCTTGGAGGCGGCGCCGCCCCTGAGGAAGCAATTAGAAATTGAATAACATATGCGAATTAAGGGCTTAGTGACTTATTATTTTTATTATTTTTGATAATAATTTTTGTTTTTTTAATGAAAGTGCAAATGTTGCATTAGTGGATTTTTGTAAATAAGTATAATTTATATGTTTAAGGACCATACTAGCCATAATTTGTTCAAATTTACTTAATTAAAGTAATCTTAAACTTAGTTTAAAACTATTTAAAAAAGTTTTAAATTCAAATAAATTGCTTTAGTTCCAAACCAAACAAATTAAATAGTTGGTAATCTGCAAAGGAAAAGAAACCTGTAATAGGCGTCAACCGTTTGACGTATTTTGGCGTGCTCCAGAAAAGAAAATGGCTGCCGCGGCGTAAACGGCGTTGCTCTGCCAATTTAATTGAAAATTCGTGCAATTACAGTTACTTTTCGCATGTTAATTATACCGCAAATGTTATTTGAAACAGTGCTGATAATTGGTGATTGATAATATTCAATAGTGATTGGACGCCAGGAACGTTTCGAGTGTGTTTACCCTTTGCCTCCTTGACTTAGCACTGCAGTTCATAGAGCGAAGACAAAAGGCGGGCAAATACTCAATGTTGTCTCTAAGAACGCTTTCTATATTTTTAGGTATTATACTTTACAATATCCATTTGTTATTATAAAATATAAAACTGTTTGTTTTGGTTGTTGTCTTTATTGTTGTGCTTATGCAGAGTGAGAGACATCAACTGGTTCATTGAATTTGTTGCTGTTTTGTTGATAATAACTTTGTGGAGTCAGCATTTATATTTAGAAGAATATACTATTAAGAAATGTAATTTAAACTACTTGTTTTCGGCATAAATTTGCTGTTTTTCCTGTGTTTTTAAATGTAAAAAATGTGTGTTTTAGGGGGAGCATCGAAGCATTATGTCTCATAGTAGTTTTAAAATAACTGAACCAGATGCAGAAGAAAGTCTAACCCTTGTAATTGCTCCTGATGGAACTATAACACCCAGCAGGGATATTGTTAAGAATATTTTAAGTATGACTGTTCAGTTGGAGTTATTCTATTTATTCATTTTTTCTGCTTTTGTTTATAGAGTCAAGAAGCAAGCTTGACATAAATGTCATGGTGATGAAAAAAGTTGAAGCTGAAGAGGTTAATGTTACTGTGGACAATTTAATGTACATTAATACAGATGACATGGAAGGTAATTTTTCTTTCCAAGCAATCATTCCATTAACACTTTCTAGTATTATTTTCATGTGTTTAGATCCGGCAGAAATGAGTGAAGTAGCCCGCAATCTGCACAATTTGCGCATGGACCACGACTACACGCCACTGATGTCGCCCAACTACAATCTGAGCAACATGGACATTGTGGATGAGTTAGCACAAACTCTTAGCATGTTGGAAGATGGCAGTTACGCCCCACAGGAGAAGGAATCGCTCACAAAGATAACGAAGATCGTGAAGGGCAAGAAACAAACTGTTATTGTTACAAATAAGCAGAAACAAAAGATGCTCAGTGCTGGATTATTAAAGGAGCAACCTTTGAAATCAAAAAGCGAGATTGAGGATGAAGAACTGCAAATGGAGACCAGTACTGCATCGGAGGATGACGACAAAAGCGGCAAAAGGACGTCGCCGAGGAGGAGCTCCACTAGTAAACAAATAAAGGGCAAAAGCAAATCCGAAGAAATTTCGCCGGCCAAACAGGAATCGGAGAAGAAAGTGCTGCCGAAGAAGGACAAGAGACCGAGCAAGCCACCGGACGACTTTGCTCTGTTCTCCGCTCCCGATTTAATACGACGTGTTGATGCTGAAAAATCGCCACCGAAAGCTGCAAGAATTTCTTCGGAACGTTCCAAGTCGACGTCGGAAACAGGCAGTAAGAGGACCAGCACCGATGCCAACAAATCATCACCGGAAAAGCGTCGCCATAGTGTAGAACCCACGAAGAATGACAACATCTGTTCTTCTGGTGAAAAAACAAAAGAACTTTTAGAGGAAGAAGAAGAAAACAGTCGGGTGCGCATTGAAGAAGGACAAGTATCGGTGCAGGACTTTTCGGAAACGATGAGCAATTCGAATGAGTCCATCGACGACGACCAGTTGGAGCCGCTACCGAGTGCTGAAGATATCAGAGCGATGATTCACAGTGAGTCCACCAAGACGTTCACCATGGGAACAGTTCTACCGGATACCACAGCAACAACAACAACAATAAATGAAGCAGAAGCAGCCAGTGCTGGAGTTGTTGCTCCAGTGGCTGCAGAAGTGGATCAAAGTGGCAGTAATTTGAATATAGACCCTGCTGGTCTTGAGCTGGACCCAAGCATTTTAGACAATATTAACACAGACTTATCTGAAGACCTTTTATTTCAAGTGGCTCAGTCTCTAGCTGAAAATACAGAGTTGCAGAATGCTTTTGAGAAGTCCCTAAATGATGGCAACTTAACAATTGATGCCCCTAGTATCGATCAAGCTGTTGTTGTTAATGAAAGTCAAGCTAAGCTAGTTGAAAGCAAGCAATTTACAGCAGATACAGCTGCTGGTAATGTCAGTAGTAGTGAATCAAAATGCCAGGTAAATATATTAATACATAATAAACCGTCCATGTATTTGTCCTTTTTGCGCAACAACTCCCAACTGTGTACATAATATTCGTTCTTTTTTATGCGACTTTTATCGTTTAGATGTTTCCTAGTTTAGTTTATTTATTAATTAATTGTTTATCAACATTTCTCTCCACATAGTGCATTAAGTTCTTCAGCATATAACCTCAAAATGCTTGTTCATTGTTTGGTTACGGAGGGCGCTTCAATCTCCTTTTGAAGCGGCAAATTTAAAATTGTTTCAGTGCTTCATTTTTTTTTTTTTTAATTATTATTTTTTAAATTTGTAATTAATTGAATGGAATTTTCAGAATGCTGCCACTGCAGAACGCATTAATCCGGAAAATAGTGCTGGATCGTCTTCAGGAAGTACGCAAGTAGTGAGACCGGATGGAAGGGTTGTAATTATTCCGCCGATTGAAAGGCCGACCACCAGGAGTAGAAATCGCGCCAAGGATCCAGAAAAAGAAGCACAGCCACCAAAGTAAGTACCAAATATATTTTTATTGTATTAAAAATTGTTAATAAATATCTCGTTTAATTTATTTCTTTGTTTGTTTGTTTTTTATTATTATTCTGTGCGTTATCAATTCCCTGATTTTCTTTATTTTTTCTTTCTCTTAATTCGCATCGCAGACCTGCAAGCAGACCCATTGGTGATGACCATGTTTCCGGTGAAGAACTGGATTCTTCAGGGGAAGAGGAAGAGGAATCGGACGACGATCCGAATAAATTGTGGTGCATTTGTAATCAGCCGCACAATAACCGTTTTATGATCTGTTGCGACACCTGCGAAGAATGGTACCATGGTAAATGCGTTAATGTGACCAAAGCCATGGGACAAATTATGGAACAAGAGGGCAAAGAATGGATATGCGTTTATTGCAAGGTATTTTACTGATTTTTCTGTTTTTAATTTAATTTTTTGGACTTATTTTTAAAGTTACAAATGCTTTTTAGGATGCTAATCTTCAAAGGCCCAAGGCCGCTCTTAGAAGGATGAGGAAAGCATCGCGCAATTCTTCCGACAGCGCCAGTTCTAAAAGCAAATCTTCTACTGGCAATAAAGCGCGTCCAGAGACTGCTAAAGCGTCTTCTGGACCTGGTTGCGTCGTTTGCGGGAAGCCCTGTCGTAACAGTTCCATTTATTGCAGCGATCCTTGCATTTTAAAACATGCACAAGGAGTTGAAAAGGTATTTAATTGTTTTTGCAATTCTAAATTGTTTGTATTGTAAATAAATAATTTTTGTTTTTATATTTTAATAGGTTGTGGTCTATGATAGGAAAACCGGAAGGCTGCTTTCCGGAAACAATGCTCCTTCAGCTGCGAATTTAGATAAGTGGTTAGCTGAGAATCCATCGTTTGAAGCACTTAAAGCCAACAGTAAATTTGTGACTAAAATCCAAAAGGTAATTTTTACTGAAAAGTTTTAAAGCAATTAACAATTTTGCTTTTTAAATTTTATTTTATTAAATGGTTTATTGCTTGATACTTAAAATGTTGCTTTTGCAGAACCCAAATTTGGTTCAATCGAAATTAAAACTAGTGAAGAACCCCACAAGTCCTGGAGTTTCGTTAGCTGTGCAGAAGAAGGGTGTCAACGTTGGAATTTTGTCGCATGCTCCGAAAACCCCTCCCAGCAAACAGCCGTTAGTCTTAAACTCAATTTTTAAACCTAAGGGTTCGGCCAATGAAGTAAGTTAAACTTTATTTTCCTCGCATATATTTCTAATTAAATTAAATTGAATTAATTGTTAATTAAAATATTAAATTAAATTTTCTATATTTAGATTAGCGGATTGAAAGTAATCAGTAAACAAATTGCATTGAAACAAATGGACAACAAAGCGAAAATAAAAATAATGACGACGTCGCCCAGTTCGAAGCCCCAAGCGACTTCCACGGTGGTGAAACAGAAGATAATTATACCGAAACAAAGTACAATAAAAAAGGAGACTCTGCCGATGCCGCAGAAGACTCCGAAAGCTCGTCAAGCGGAAATCAGCAAGCAGCCCAAGCAGGAAAACCTGCGGGAAACGGTCCGCAAGACCTTCTTCGAGCAACTTTCCACGCGAATCAAACAAGTCGATGACGTAAAATTAAGCGACGACGAATTGAGGGAGGTATCGAACGAAATCGAGTCTCAACTGTACAAATGCTTTGCCGATACCGGTCAAAAGTATCGCAACAAATACCGCAGTTTAATTTTTAATATCAAAGACCCGAAGAACGAGACACTGTGGAGGCGCATTTGCGAAAAGGCAATTAGTCCGTACCAATTGGTCCGATTATCACCGGACGACTTGGCCAGCCAGGAATTGGCTTTGTGGCGCGAACGCGAAGCCAAACATCAGTTGGACATGATCAAGAAATCCGAATTGGACTTGTTAAACTGCAGTAGACAGTTTGTCTTTAAGACGCATAAAGGGGAAACGGTCTACGAGGACGACAGGGCCAAAGACCAAGTGACGGACGTTATATCGAGTGTTACTAGAGACACCCAGCTTGGTGAATCGGAAGAAGCGGAAGCGAAAGAGACCAGTAAGAGCTCTGCGAAGCATTCGCGTAGAGATAGGGAGCGGTCGCGCGAACGGAGCAAATCCAGTCGCGAAAAGGATAGGCGTCGGGATTCGAAAGACAGGAAAAGGCGCTCCAGGAGTCGCGATAGGAGATCGTCGAGGCACAGCGACAGGAAACGGTCTCGCAGTCGAGACAAACACAAAAGCTCCTCGTCGCACAAAAGCTCCCGCCATAAGAAGGAGGACAAGACTATAAATACTGATAAGTTAGATAAGAAATCCAAAGAGATCCTCGAGCAGCTGGTTGATAAGCACATTGTGCCGCCGTTAGAAGACAGAGCGTGGAAGCAGGACGAACCGGCACCTGCTGCAGAAAGTCAACCTGCGCAACCAACTGAAAGCGACAGCGACCACGAGCCATCATCGACTGTCTCCATTCCTACACCGCCGCGTGTTGCCGATAGTACAGAATCCAAGAAGGAACCCGAGCAGAAACAGTCTCCCAAGTCTGTGGAAAAACCAGCGGAAAGTTCAGCTACCAGCAGCGCCGAGAAACCGCAGGAATCTTTTTGGAAAGGCACTTTGAATATGGTTGATGTTGCGCAAATTTCGATAAGCGCTCAAGAAGTGTCCGGTGATTGCAGCGGTTTAAGGGTGGAGTTGCCCAAGTCTTTGGACATTGTAGGCAGAATTGCGCCGGATACTGTGTGGGAGTACATTGGTAAGATGAGGTCTTCAAACAGTAAGTCAATTTCGGTTATCAAGTTGACTCCGAGTAGTTCGGAAGAAAAGACTGCTTATTCGGCGCTCTACTCGTATTTGTCGAGTCGGCAGAGATTGGGAGTGGTGAAAGTGGGCAATAAGCGCGTTAAAGACTTTTATATTTTGCCATTGGCTAGTCACACGCCCATTCCGGAAGTGCTGTTGCCCATCAATGGTCCCGGATTCGGTAGTAGCAGGCCTTCGCTTATGATTGGAATCATTGTGCGGGACAATAGGAAGCGAACGCATGAATCCGCTTCTGGACATTATGTTTCCAAGAAGATTCGAGTGGAAGTTGCAAATTCGCATAAGGCGTCCAATACGCCGCCCCCTGTTAGGTCTTATACGCCGCCTCCGGCTAGGGATTCCCGAATTAAATTACCGGTTCCCAATTTGGAGTTGCCTGAGGATGAAGATATGGGTAAGTCCTTTTTATTTTTACTTTTCTAGTTATTTTTTTTTTAACAAAGAAGTTATTTTAAATTGATTAACAGTTTCATTTTTTATTTTTAAATTTGAATTTTGTTTTGTTTTTTAGATGAACCTTATAGTCCAGCCGATTCTGATCCGGATACAGTGACGGAACCTTTGAGTTCTCGACTTAATACCAGCGACATCACCAATTTACTCACCGGTTCTGTTAAGGCCAGTTCCTTTTTGGAGTCGGGCTTTGCTTCGCAGACGTTCGAGCCGTTCAGTGGTAAATTTGATGGCATTCCTGGTAAGTCTTTTTATTTAGTATTGGATTATTAATTTCAGTGATTAGAGTAACTTTTGATGCTTCTTTTTAGGTTTAGATGTTGTGGCTCCTGCAATGCCATCGTCGAGCCTTGAGATCCAGAAGAAGATGGCTGAATTGGATCAGGAAATCGCAGCGCAGAAGGCGGAGATCGATAAGGTCTCGCAGGATTTGGTGTCCAAGTCGGATCTCGTAGGTCCTTCCCTAGCGAATATCGCACTGCCCAGTAATCTTCAGCAGATTTTGGAGAGCATCAAGTCAATAGGAACCAAGTCCGATTCGACTGATTCTCAGGTATTTAAAAATATAACAAATTTCTTCATTATTTTTTAATTAGTAAATTTTTATAAATATAAAATAAATGAAACAAATATTAAAAAAATGTTTTCAGGGTGAGAATTCCAATTCATTGCCGGGTAGTAATGATCTCACCATTCCCTTGCTTTTACCGAAAGTGTCTAATCGTTCTGCGTCTCCGCCAATTGCAATTGGCGTTGCCGAACCAACAATTCCATTAAATCTGCCCGGTCTGCCCAAATTATCCAAACCGAAGTCAACTGAAAGTACTGGCAGCGTCTTAAGTTCGTTGTCGGAGGAGGATTTAATTAAGAAGGCAGCCGAGATGTTGGGTGAGACGGAACCAGCGCCGAAAGCAAAGACGCCTCCGCCTCCTCCAATAACTCTGATGCCCAAGCCAAGCAAATGAATGGAACAATAAGTTGAAAACAGGATTCAGGATTGATTGGTATCACTTGTACAGAAAAAGAAAAAAGAAAAAAAAAACAAGAAACATTGGATTTACTCTTAATTATTATAATGTTTTATGTTTTATTTGAAGTTAGAAGCGTAGGAAGAAGCATTGGTGCTAAAGACGAGACATCTCGAAGTATAATTTTTCGTGGAAAATTAATTTTTCTTCCTTATTATAATTGTTGAAACACCCATGCTGATTTTTCCAATCGTAATATGTGCATAATATTTCAATTTTAGACATAGATACGATACACACGAATTTTATTATGTATTTGTATATGTAGGATTCTTTTGTTGATGAATTCATCACCGATCTGATTAGTTTCTCTATTTTACCATCATTGATTGTATTTCATTTTTTGTGTTGCTAACAATATGTGTAAATAGCTTGTAGATTTTTTTCTATTAAAATGCCAATTGATTTGATTTGATTTCTCTCAGTTAATTGCATTGTAATTAGTTTTTTTAGAATGATTTTATTGAGACACAAAATGCAGGTACAAGAAATATAATAAAAAAGTTTAAATTAAAGAGGCTTCTTTAATTATTTTCCTTTGGTTCTTTTAATTATCCTCAGCCTCTTTATATTATCCTCAGCCTGGTGTTAAAAATAATTCCTGTCCATTTTAGTTATTAATTTGTTATTTAGGGATGTTTTTTTATTACTTTTAATAAGTTTTAAATCGTTTTTAAACTTTTTTTTGCTTTAGGGTAATTAATTTATTAGTTAGGGTGGTTTTCGATTACTTTTAAATAGTTTTGAATTGTTTTTTCCAACGTTCATTGCCTTTCAGTAATTAATTTATTAGTTAGGGTGGTTTTCGATTACTTTTAAATAGTTTTGAATTGTTTTTTCCA